>APFE030520646.1:38269-113551 GCA_000404065.3 Pinus taeda
GTCTCTATGATTGTTACATCCAACTGTTGACACTCGAATTACACTTGACATGACTCAACATTACAATGCATATGTACTCATGTGAGATAATCATGGCTTGAGCAAGACTTGCAAGACATCACTGACACTTAGTCCTCTGAGATGAGACCAACTCTTTGACATGCTTGTGATGGTGAAGGTGGTGAGCTGATTCCAAGCTTGGTCATCCATGATTGTGTGTATGCACCTCATGGTGACATCTTGTTGAAGCGAACTCTTGCCTTCATTGCAACAGGGGCATTGGTTCAGCCCCTTCATCCAACTCGTCTGCTAACATGTGCATGGTCTTCTTGGGTACGGTTGAACTGGCAACATACTGATGCATAGCAGCTGTGCTGATATTCAAGTGTGTGCTAGTGGTCATGCGCATCAACTTGCCAAAGTGCATGTTCAGCCCTAGTTGGACTTGCTTCTTGTCTTCGCCTTGGTGACTGTGTTGAATGGGTTGGATTGCATGTGTGTGCTCAACGACATGCATGATGTTGGATCCTTTGCATGCGATCAACAACACTTCTCACCATGTTTGCTCTGTGTCAGCTGCTGGGATAGATCCTTAACCCATACTGGCACAGTTTCATCCCCGAGTACATGTTGCGCCCACTGTTGTTCCTCTTCCTGCTACAACTCATTGGATTGTCTGTGCAACTTCATGTTCTTCCTGAGTTGCTGCTTCAACACATGCAACTCCTTCTTTGTTCCATCTTCTGCCTTCACATGATCTTCTTGTCGCGCCCTCACTTCATAGCCTGAGTCCCCAAATTTTCTTTCATTATCAGTGGATCTGCTTGATCTTGTAACTTTTCTCTGCCTCTATGTTGTCAACAACCTTCCTCTTGCGTTTGCTGCATTCGGTATGTTGTTGCCTTCAGCTGTTCTTCACGATGCTGCTCGTCGTGATGTTGTTGCTTGATATCCTTGTCCATGAACAACTTCATGTCTTCGTGAGTAGGTAAGCCCGTGGACGCTTGATCGACTGCACCCCCAAGTGTTCTCTGAATGGTGTCTTCATCTATGCTTTCTTGGAAACCATTGTACCTATACTGCTGAGAGGCAGATGAACACCTGTGATACCTGGAGACATGGCAACACTCATAGCAAGAAATCTGTTAGTTAAAACCAAAATGAACATGAGAACTGACTTCCAACATACTTGGGTGAATGATCATGAAGGTTGCGCAATTTCAGCTGGGAGGTCAGGAGACCAACTGTCAAGACTACACAAGGCACAGTCTAGGCTGTTGAGAGACTGACTCACTGCTGGAACTGCGCAATGCAAAGTCCAGTCAGGCAGTTGGCTACTGGGATTGTGCAATGAGCAATCCCAGCTGGAAGGACTATTGGCCCAAGGGCAGATTTGTGCAAATTTTTGGGCCAAGCAGCCATTGACCTCATAAATGTGTAATTCAATCCAGGAGGCCAGTGTTGGGCCAGAATACACAAATCTGGAGATGAGGGTGAGCCTTCCTTCTCTAGATTGTGTAATGCAGCCTTGGTGAAGGCAGAGACCGGGCCAAGGTTGGCCCGACTCGCCGACAGGCAACTAAAAGCAAGTAAGTAGATGAAATGCATGACAACACTAAGTGATAGCATAAGTGATAAACAATGCATGCAAAACATGAATGGAAGATTGAGAAAATAGATCAACATGCATGTGGGTGAGGTAGTTCGCCGGTTGGGCGAATGTATGTGCAAAACAATTTCATGCATGCGACAACAATGAGATAGCAATGAAAATTGAAATAGAGCTAGGACAAGCTAGAATATATGTAAATGATAACAGGTGTTCAAAGAAATCAAGCAAACAACACTCACACAAGCAAATACACAAAAAGCGATAGAAATGTAGCACATGGCATGGGAAGCGAGCTTGCCCCAAAACAGCTAAGCTGAATGTGCTGACTACTCCTAGATGTGATGTGGGATGCCAGAGCTACAAGGTTGATATGAAGAATGAGCTATGCAACCTTTGGTTGATGAGTTTTGATAACATTGAGGTTGTGACGCACATGCCACAAAACTAGGAGAAGCGACACTTGGAGGAAGGTTCTGATTTGTTCCTTGCATATAACCTCCAACTGCTAAACACAGATCCCTGAAACAAGGGATACCTTTGCATGCTTCCTTGGGAGAAGCGGCCCACGCATGCAAGTTTGTTTTGCTAAGTCCTGGAGGGAATCGGTCAACTCAATTGCTCATGTAAGAGACTGCTTGACTGCTGGAGAAAAAATGTGCATTCTTGACTGTAAACTGAGCTGACTGCCCAAGGGGATTGCAATTTCTGGGCCCAATAGCTGGTTGTTGCCTAGATTTGTGCAAATCCTGGGCTGAACTGCTTGTTGATGGGAAAATTTGCACAAATCTTGTTGGGAGGGTTGGCTGATAGGATTGCACAATCCTGGAGCCCAACAGACTGTTAGAGGGAATTGCATAATTCCTAGAGGGGAAGGTTGGTTTCCCTCCAAAAATGCACAAATTTCAGTGGGAATGTGCTCAGCTTGCAACTGGACCAAGTCCAGATGAGCAGCCTGTGAAGGGAAAAGATCAAACTGTGATCGACAGGATGCCTTTGAGCAAGAAAGGCACTGAACCTTAAGGACTTGATGAAGCAAGGAAATTTGCTTTGAAGGTTGGTAGGGAGGCTCCAAAACAGTCTAAGGCAAAATTTTGGCGGGTGGTTGTAGCCGCTACAACACTTGGCGACACACTAGTAGAACTCCATCTTTCTGAATGGACCTTGTTCGTGAAAACGAGTCTAACACCTCTGGAAGTATTGTTCAGTTCTTAGCTCATCTTGGCTTCACACTAGCTTGATGTAAGATGTAGCATCTACCAGACTCTTGGTCGATTGACACAAATTCCAAGTCAAGGCAACACAATTGTTTTGATTGGGGTTGAGGGGTATGTAAGTGCACAAGCAGTATAGTCGCCAAAGTCTAAGTTTCATCTCTAGTGTTGCTCCACTGCTAGCAGGCCTGGACAGTACCCCGATGGAGTCACATAGGAACACAATCATGGCTCCGTTTCCAGTGAGCCTAGTCAGTACCCGACAGAGTTACTTGCATCACCTCCCTACGCAGGAATCCTTTCTCTTCTTTCGCTTTATTCATTTTTCGTTTTGATTTTTTTTGTTACTTTTGATTTTTTTTTCACTATGCATACCACTTATTCATTTCAGAGGCGGAAGAGGGATCTTGACTTATTGAGAGCAGAAGATTTTTTCCAGCAGAGAATTAGTTTATTATATCTTTGACATGCCTGTTAAGGTTTTCCCCCTCACCTTACTTACTTGACTGAGTTGACAAGGGTTAACCCAAAAACAATCGACTAGAGAAGGTGACACTAGTTAGCGCGCAAGCGTTATGTTTACACCAAGGTTCACTTCGAACAGTACGTATTTTCCTTCAACGTATCAAGGAATAAGTGTAACAAGTTCATCATACAGAGGCAATATGAAATATAACCAAGTAGCAATAGTTGTAAAAACTCTCTTGTACTTTACCCAACTCGTTTCATGAGTCACACATGGTTTCATGCAAAACTAACCTATGAACGAAACAAGCGAACGAACTAACAATCAACAAAGCAAAGCAAGAGCAGAAGCAAAAAATGAAAGCGAAGCAAGTAAACAAACAAGCAAGTAGACAAACAAGCAATCAAAACATGAAAGCAAACAAGCATGCAAGCAAAAGAATGAAAGCAAACGCTACTACTTCTACACTAACATTGCATGGGCCTGATCACATGAAGTGATAATTCCAATGCAACCATCGGTGCATTGGTAGCCCCATGTGGGTGGAGGCTTGGTCCGAGAATAACCCAATTGTGTGGACCAGCATGCAAGAAATATATGACAGTGAAGACAACCAAACTTCAGATTCATGCGGAGCCCTTCGTTGATGTAACATTTTCTGGTCAAAATGGTCTCGATAAAAATGATGGAACGTGTCTTCAATAAGATCATAGAAATCCTCACATGAGTGCATGGTGTCAGCAGGTAGGTTGAGCACCTAACAAAATGGGGATTCACGAAGTGTGAATGAAAGCAGCAGACCGACCTATTTGTCAATAAACACATCTTCCTCATAAATCATGGAAAGGAAGTTATGTAAGTGCTCAGGCCAGGCCACTTCACCTTCACCATCATACGTGTGAGTGGACAAGAGATTGAAAAGCTTCCCTGAGATGGAGACATCTTCACAATTCGAAAAACACCTCGGGGGAAGAAGAATGCAAGATTCCATGAAAGATATGCAAAGGTTCAAAACTCGATGAGAGGACACTGCTTGTCATCCAGCCCTGCTTCGAGTGCAAGAAATGTTGACGGTGCTGGACCCACCAACATGTCAAGGGGATCTCCCCGGTAACAAGTTGCAATTAGACCTCAAACTGTTTGGTGTAGGAGTCCCAGTAGTAGGTTGTAAGGTAATGCCTTGATCACGATGTTGCACAAAGGCGAGTAAGATAACTCTGTTAGAAGCAAGGGTGTGACTAATGTAGTGAGTCAAGGAATGAGTATGAGAGGTTCCAACACTTCAAAGGAGAGGAAGGTGAAGGTGAGTTCCAGGTTGAAAGGGATCAGTCCTAACTTGGCTAGGAACACACAACACAAAGGACATGCACAGCTTCCGGCATAGCAGTCGACACAGATGCGACAGTCCCAACATACAAGGTAAGATAACACAAACAACACTCATGGATCAGTCCAAGACGAGTGTGATGGTTGATATAACAAGGTTTAGAGAAAGTTCTGTCTGGTGTTAGGCAAAGCAATCGACACGGATGGTGACATCATTAACAACAATTTTCATATAATTGCATGTGAATCAATTCATACACAAGTACGTAAGTTAAACAACATATATCATTAAGGAAACCGGAGTAGTCGAACTACAATAACAACATATGCATGAAAATGTGTTGGCTTTTATTATATAAATAAGTGTAAGTCACAAGCATACAATACACCATGTAAGTCTGCTAGCCCTATCAGTAGAACGTTACAGCCACATCTGCCTACTCCTCCAAAGAGATGTACTATCTCTGTGTAGTGGAGAAGCCAAGGTGCGTTATAATATTGTCCAAGCCTTCTTCAAGATAGTCTTAGTAGAAGCTTGGCTGGCCAAAAGCTCATATAATGAGTTATGAGGGACTATTTATAACAAAGGGTGGGGTGACCCTTGACATTCCCCTTTGTGATAGTTCAACTACCCTCATGACTCTTCATCTACTCTATGACAGTTACATCCAACTGTTGACACTCAACTTACACTTGACATGACTCAACATTACAATGCACATGTACTCATGTGAGACAATCATGGCTTGAGCAAGCCTTGCAAGACATCACTAACACTCGATTCGCTGAGATGAGACCAACTCTTTGACATGCTTGTGATGGTGAAGGTGGTGAGTTGATTCCAAGCTTGGTCATCCGTGATGGTGGGTATGCATCTCACGATGACATCTTTCTCAAGCGAACTATTGCCTCCGTTGCAACTGGTGCATTGGTTCGGCCCCTTCATCCAACTCGTCTGCTAACATGCGCATGGTCTTCTTGGGTACGGTTGAACCAACAACACATTGATGCACAGTGTCCATGCTGATCTTCAAGTGTGTGTTGGTGGTCATGCACATCAACTTGCTGAAGTACATGTTCAGCCCCAGTTGGACTTACTTCTTGTCTTCGTCTTGGTCAGTGTGTTGAATGGGTTGGATTGAACACGTGCGCTCAATGACATGCATGTTGCTGGATTCGTTGAATGAGATCAACAACACTTCTCACCATGTTTTCTCTGTGTAAGCTATTGGGATAGATCCTTAACTCGTACTAGCACAGTTTCATTCGCGAGTGCATGTTGCGCCCATTGTTGTTCCTGTTCCTGCTGCAACTCATTGGACTGTCTATGCAACTTCATGTTCTTCCTGAGTTGTTGCTTCAACACATGCAACTCCTTCTTTGTTCCATCTTCTAACTTCACTCGATATTCATGTCGCACCGTCACTTCATAGCCTGAGTCCCCAAAGTTGCTTTCGTTATCAGTGGATCTGCTTGATCTTGCAACTTTGCTCTGCCTCTATGTTGTCAATAACCTTCCTCTTGCATTCGCTCCGTTTTTTGCATTTGGTATGTTGCCTTCAGCTACTGTTCATGATGTTGCTGCTTAATGTCCTTGTCCATAAACAACTTGATGTCTTCATGAGTTGGTAAGCCCATGGACACTTGATCGACTGCATCCCCAAGCGTTCTTTGAACGGTGCCTTCGTCTCTTCTTTCTTGGAAACCATTGTACCTATACTGCTGAGAGGCAAATGAACACTTGTGATACCTTGAGACATCGAAACACTCATGGCAAGCAATCTGTCAGTCGAAAACCAAAATGAACATGAGAACTGACTTCCAACATACCTAGGTGAATGATCATGAAGGTTGTGCAATTTCGACTAGGAGGTTAGGAGATCGACTGTCAAGATTGAACAAAGAATAATTTGGACTGTTGAGAGACTGGCTGACTACTAGAACTGCGCAATGCATAATCCATTCGGGCAGTTGGCTGCTGGGATTGCGCAATGAGAAATTCCAGCTGGAAAGGACTACTGGCCCAAGGGCATATTTGCGCAAATTTTTGGGCCAAGCAGCCACTGACCTCCAAAAATGCGCAATTCAGTCCAAGAGGCCAGTGTTGGGCTAGAATGCACAAATCTGGAGAGGAAGGTGAGCCTTCCTTCTCCAGATTGCGCAATGCAACCTTGGTGAAGGCAGAGACCTTGCTAAGGTTGGCCTGACTTGCCAACGGGAAATTGAAAGAAAGTAAGTTGATGAAATGCATGACGACACTAAGTGATAGCAGAAGTGATAAATAATGCATGCAAAACATGAATGGAAGATTGAGCAAATAGATCAACATGCATGTGGGTGAGGCAGTTACTGGTTGTGCGAATGTCTGTGCAAAATAGTTTCATGAATGCAACAATAGTGATACAGCAATGCAAATTGAAACAGAGCTAGGACAAGGTAGAATATATGTAAATGACAACATACATTCAAATAAATCGAGCAAACAACACTCACATAAGCGAATATACAAAAAGAGACAGAAATGCAACACAAGGCATGGGAAGCGAGCTTGCCTCAAAACAGTTGAGCTGAATGTGTTGACTACTCCTAAATGTGATGTGGGTTGCCAAAGCTACAAGGTTGATGTGAATAATGAGCTCTGCAACGTCCAGTTGATGAGTTTTGATAACATTGAGGTTGTGATGTGCATGCGACAAATCTAGGAGAAGAGACACTTGAAGGAAGGTTTCTGAATTGTTCCTTGCATGTAACCTCCAACTGCTAAACATAGATCCCTGAAACAAGGGATGCCTTTGCATGCTTCCTTGGGAGCAGTATCCCATGAATGCAAGTCTATTTTTCTTAGTCCTTGAGGGAAACCATCAACTCATCTACTCATGCAAGATACTGCTTGACTACTGGAGAAACAATGCGTATTCCTGACTGTAAATTGGGCTAACTTCCCAAGGGGATTGCGCAATTTCTGGGCCCAACATCTGACTGCTACCTAGATTTGCACAAATCCTAGGGTGAACTGCCTATTGATGGGAAAATTTACGCAATTCCTGCTGGGAGGGTTGGCTGGCAAGATTGCGCAATCCTGGAGCCCAGCAGGCTGTTAGATGGAATTGCCCAATTCTTGGAGGGAAAGGTTGGTTTCCCTCTAGAAATGTACAAATTTCACTGGGAAGCTGCTCATCCTATAGCTAAACCAAGTCCAAATGAGTAGCCTGTGAAGGGAAAAGATCAAACTCTGATCAACAGGCTACCTTTGAGCAAGAAAGACACTGAAGCTTGAGGACTTGATGAAGTAAGGCAAGCTACTATGAAGGTTGGTAGGGAGGCTCCAAAACAGGCTAAGGCAAAAGTTTGGAGGGTGGTTGTAGCTACTACAATAGTGTCCAAGGTCATAGTGGTTATAGTCAGTCAATTTGTTAAAAAGTAATTAGTGTGTATCATTTCCCTCAAGTCATAAGAATATAGTTTTCCTATGAGTCAACACATGAACTAGGAAAAATAGTGTTATGCAAAGCGGACAATAAAAATAACACCATAAAATTAAGTCAAACCATCATACCACAAAACTATCTGGCATGTGTTAGCACACCTTTTCATTGCTTAGCACACCCTAACACTCCTTAGCTATCATGCCCTCACAACTACCCTTACATTTTTTGCAACATGGGAACCCAACAAAATCCTACCTCAACTATAACAACAACTTAACCAAGTTACTATTACTACAACTAGACTATGTCTTGTTCACCTAAGAAATTCCTATGACTCATCTTAGGCTACTCATGTATAATTTCAACTTATCCAACTTAACAAGTTACGAAGACAAGGCTCACATCCAACTGTGGTCGTAAAATTAAACAACTAAGCAACAAATTTTACATCTTGACATGCCATAACATCTACCACGCCTAATAATCCCTTGGCACTATGTAGCACGTGTTAGCATCCCTTGCATTTCTTGGCATGCTTTGGCACTCCCTAACACTCCCTAACACTTAGCACACCTCGTACTCACTAGCTAACAATCTCTGTCACACTCTTATTCATTCATTTCCATGCATTTGAAACTATTGCTCCTTGTGTTTCCTTGAAACTTGGCCCTAACACTCCCTAGCATGTGTTGGCGCCACAACCTAGCGCCTGGAACTTCTTGGCATGCGTTAGCACTTGGCATGTCTTGGCATGCCTAAAATGCCTTGGAACTATCTAGTATGTGTTATTACTTCCTTGCATTCCTCGGAACACCTTGGCACTCCCTAGATGTCACGCTCTCATAGATAGCCTTACTTTTTTTATGACTTGGGAACCCAACCAAGTCATTAACAAAACAATGTTGTGCCCAACTCAAATTCTCCCTTTGTATGAAACTACTATGTACACACCTTATCACAACCATAGGCTTGCCTCCTTAAAGTACTATTACGAACTTATCCTAACACACTTCATCCTTGGGACACTTGGAATTCGCTGACACTCCTTGGCACACTGCACCCTTATTTGTTCATTTCCAAGAATTTGACCTAGTTCTCCCTTGTGATGCCTTGGGACTAGCTAGTATACCTTTTCACTTCCTCCTTAGCACACCTGGAACTCGCTGATAATTAATTTCCATGCATTTGAAATGAGTTCTCCCTTGTGTTTCCCTAGCACTTGGCCCTCACACTCCCTAGCATACATGGATAAAATATTTGCAAAATTTGCCCATATCCTACTATCTAGGGTTTGGTTTTTAACTAACTAAAAATGTGATAACTGAAGATATAACCATGGGATATGATAGAAAAATCCTCAAAATTCATTATCCAAATAGATTTGAGGTCAACCATGCCAAGTTGGAGGTCCACCTAGTCGAATTTCAAAAAGTTCTAGAACCCTGTCAGCAATTGTGGCTTGGTGAAATTGTGAAAAATGGGTCTCAAAGTGCCATCTGTAAATCCAAGATAATAACTTCTATGTAAACAATTAGAGAGGCTTTTGTTTTTGGGTATATTATGAACAAAAACCTCCTCCCGTTTTCAAAAATACTTTCCCATTTGTTCAAAATCCAAGGTTGAAGTTGGTCACACAGAAACACAACAAATCCTGGCAGAAGCGCAACAAATAGTTGACTTGAAATTTGGATGACTTAAATGAGGTTTTGAGTGTTGTTGAAGACTTGTAAAGAAACTTGGAGATGTCCACTACACCCTGAAGCCTTTAAACCATGCAAAAACATCATTTTAGCCTCTTCAAACTTGATTCCAAAATTGACCGTCCAGAAGTACAGCGAAAAGAGAAGCAAGGAAGACAAACTCAGATCTCTTTAACCATAACACCTGTGCAAAACATGAAGCAGGTTATTGTGTTTGGTTTCATGTTTTAATAAAACTCCCTTTTGTTTTCCAAAATTCATCTCCATTTGGTCATAAATATCTTTTTAAAATGATGATAAAAACAGAGTCAAAAGCGCAGCGACTCTTTCTTGTAGCAATTGTATTTTGGGAATATCTCCCAAATGGTAAATCTAAATGGGCTAAATTTTGGAATATCTCCCAGATTTGTTCTACCCTCATTTGTTTTGAATGAAACACCACCTAATTCTTGGCTTTCCAGATATTCCAAAGTATGAAGCCTTGTGAAAGATACCAGGGTTTGTTTGCTATGGGATTCTTGAACACCTTACTTCTCCATAGCTCTAACAACTCCCTTATGTTGTTTAGAGATCTATCTATGGTGCCAAATAGTTGTGTTATTTAGTTCCATAGTATCTCTACCATGACACAACGTTTGAGAAGGTGGTTCAATATCTTTTTGATTTGTGCAAAACAATCATTTTGATGGGCCAACAAAACCATTTTTCCTTATCTTATCCCATATGATGAGCTTTTCACGCCCAATAATCCATATTACAAAGAAGACTTTAGGCTAGAGACCTCAATACCATATTTTATTCCAAAGTGGCTCTTGTGGTGCTTCAGCTGAAGATGGTACTATGGAGTAGGCCTCTTTTACTGAGAATGAACCACGAGGAAGATGGCCCAATCTAAGTTTGTCTGGCCCATGGAAATTAAGGATGAGATGCTCTTGAGGGAGATTAGACAAGAATCCCATGGCAGAGGAGGGTCGTGCTCCAACCAATTCCTTTGGGCCTTCCATTCTCTCCATTTTGTTGTTTGATTAGGTTCTTGCCAAAAATATTTAACTTTCACTACTCCTATTTATGATGTAAAGGCCCAGATATCTCTAAGGTTCTCATAGGAACTTAACTTTTGGTTCGGCATCCATGCATCCTCTCAAAATTTGACAAATTGTCCATTGTTAACCTCCCAAAGACGTGAGACTGAACAAGACCTTTGTTGTCTCGCTCCATATTATGGATTGTTGAACCGCTTGGGAATTGTTGTTGATTTAATAGTATATCCAAGCTTTCATTCCTACTATATTTCTGAGTCCATATTGTCTTCCAAATTTTTCAGTTGCCCTGCAACCACCTCCACCATAATTTGGCTCCAAGGACCTTAATCAGTAATGTCGTATCTTTCAGTTTGAGGCCACCATGGAGTTTGGGATTTCATAATTTATCCCATGCAACTAGGGACAATTTATTTCCAATTTGGACACTTGATCAAAGGATTTTTCTATATTTGGCAATTATTTCCTTGTAGATGCTTTTTGGGGTTGGAAGAGCCGAAAGTTGATAGAGTGGGAGAGTTTGAAAAATTGATTTCAAAAGAGTTAACCTACCAGCTAAATTCAAAACCCTGAAGGTCCATCTTGAGAGTTTCTTGTCCAAATGGTTTAACAAATCCTTACAACATGACACCTAAAGAGAATTAGAAACGAGCGGGACCCCTAAATAAGAGCAAGAGATAAATCTAATGCAAAACCCGAGGGTCCTTTCCAAATGTGTCTGTACGCTGGGATGCGTATTAAAGAAAAATATATCTGATTTGTCTCCACTGATTACAGTTCTTGAGGCCTTCTGAAACTCTTCCAGGATAGTATTGAGTTGTCTTGCTTCCCTCAAGGATGGCTTCCAAAATAGCATGTTGTCATCAATGAAATGTTGATGGGTAATAGGTGGAGTCTGAGGGGTTAGACACAATTCCTGAAGGAGACCTGACCCAACTCTAACTTTTAGATAACTACGATGATAAAAAGGAAAGGGGAGATAGGATTTCCTTGTCTTAAACCTCTAGATCCTCGTAAAGGATGAGATGGAGAACCACTGACAATGATAGAGTAAAAGGACATTTCAATCAGGGATTTAATCCATTTTCTCCAAGTTTGAGAGAAACCAAAAGCATCAAGAATAGTTAAGAGATAATTCCAATTAAGGCGAGCATAGGCCTTGGACAAGTCCAGTTTGATGATCAAACTTGGTAATTTAGTCAATTTTAGAGAGTGCACTACCTTGTAAGCTGCTATAATTCCATCCATGATCTGCCTTCCTTCTGCGAAGTTAATTTTCTTAGGTCCTATGGTTGATTTCATAAGAGGCTTCAAATGTCAGACCATTATCCCTGAAATCATCTTGCAGATTACATGGCAGAGGGCGATCGACCTAAACCACTCGGATCAACAACAACTCCTTTCTTTGAAATAAGTGTGAGACAGATGGCGTTGAGGCCTGTACAAATCCTTTGAGTTCGACAGGATTCCTCAACCAATTCATGAATTTTTGGAGCAAGGAAATGGCAACTGACTTTAAAAAAGTTTGAGGTAAAATTGACCAGGCCCGGAGCTTTGTTCGAGGGGAGATCTCTAACCACTTCCTCTATTTCCATATAGAAGATCTCCTGCATAAGGGCATCGTTCTGTTCCTCCATGACCAATCTTAGGATCAATTGTTTGACCTTATGTAAAGCAACACTTTTGTCATCCCGAGGTTACGATAGAAGATTTCGGAAATGGGAGATCAACTCCTCAGTAATTTCCTCATGTTGCATAAGTCATTGCCCTTCCTAGCCATTTAGGGAAAATATTCGATTGGCTTGCCAGTGCTTTATCATTTTGCTATGGAAGAACTTGGTATTACGTTCTCCCTCCAAGAGCCATTGTACTCTCGACTTCTGTTTCCACATAATTTCCTCTTGTTTGCATATGTGCTCTAATTCCATGAGAATTTACCCTTCCTGGTCCTCTATAATCGTCGTCCTACCCTCAAAGATGCTATTTTGTTGGATTTCCTTCGTTGCCTCTTCCGAAGCCCTTTTCTCCTTGTGAATGTTACCAAATTCAGAGTGGCTCCATTCTTTGATCCTTTTCTTCAGCTCCTTGAGTTTAATTTGGAATGTTTCCATGTGACAATGCCCTAAAACCCTAATCTCATTCCACCATTCCTCCAATTTAGAAATAAAGTCAGGCCTCTCCAACCAGAATGCTTCAAAGCGGAAAGGCCAATTCTTGGGGGGAATTCTCAAATCAATTTCCAATCTAATGGGCTAGTGATTAGAACCCAAACAAGGGAGGATGAAAGATTGGAAAAATAAATCTTGTTGAAGGATATCATCGAAAATAAGAAATTGATCGAAGCGTGAAGCGATCTGATGCTTACCCCCCCACCCCCCGTGATTTTTCCAAGTGAAGGTGTCATTAAAAAAATCAATATCCGTTGATATCTTGAATAGTTTCCTGAAACGATTGCAAAATTGGATCGAGCCTCCGAACCCCACCTTTCTTCTTGCTCATGCTCCTAATCATATTGAAATCTCTAGAAAGGATCCAACTTGTATCCCCTTAAAGACCTCGCATCTTCACCAAATTTCTTAGAAAATCATGCTTTTCTCCAAGAGTGGACGAACCATAAACTCCCGATAACCATACTTTCACCAAGGAGCCAATACATTCGAATTGGCCTAACAGAATATTGGGACATGCCAAACATGATCTGAAAGAGATAGATCTGGAGTCTCATATGATCCCAAGTCCCCCTGCACTACCCTTAGCATCCAATTCCATACACTCTGCTTGTGGCCAACATCTATCTATGATTTCTATCATTTTTTCTTGAGAAACCTTGGTTTCCTACAAGACGACCATATCCAATTTTTCTTGTTTTACTATATCTCTTAGGTACCTCATATTACCTTCCGAGTTGAGGCCCCTTATGTTCTAGGATACTATCTTCATGAGACAATGGAGGGGGATCACTGGAAAAAACTTCGTGAGAATGTTGGCTTGGAAATAATTAAGCAAGACCTCCCCTGCTTCTCAGATCACTTCTCTCGTTGGTATTTTGCCTTTCTTTCGCTTATCAAACCCCGTACTGTTCTTCGCACGGTAGATTGTGGCCTCATCTTCTCGGATGACGAGGGATGTTTAAGGAGATGTCTCACGTGGATGTTTTTGTTGCTCCTGTTCTTTATACATATGGTGGAATTGCTCCAGTTGGTCCTGGAGTATATCCTTAGCTCCTGCTTTCGCCCAACTTCTCAAGAAGGCTACCATGACCCTCTCTTTAGAGTTGAGATGTTCCATTCTATCCTCTTGTTTTAGAGCTTGGTGTGCTTGTGCTAAAACACATTGGATCTCTGTTTCCATTGTATTCACTTCCAATAATAGTCAAATATGTTGTATGCATAACAACTCCCATGTGCACACACATGTCTAGTTGAATCCCACCTCCATTTTCTCCTTTAGGCCCGCTATTGAGATGTTTGCTCGCCACCTTAAGATAGCCTCATGGTCGCCTAGAATCAAGTATTGAATGTGTGATAGATACAACACCCCTTACACATAGATATAGTCCAAAGTTGACTTCCATATGTCTCTCATAGCTTTTGGACTAACATAGATCCATCTTAATTTAGTATTTATCATGCATTGAATGGTTCTATTAAAACATCGATGTGTAAACCTTTTTTATATTACATAAACTTAATAAAACATTTGCATCTTGAGGGATTTGATTCCTCTTTACACATGATAGATCTAAAGCTAAGATAGATTTACGCATGTTTTAAGACAAAAGGATTCGAAGCTAATAACAAAGTACAATGACTTTTTCACTATTGACTAAGGTTCCATATTGTGGAAGTTTTGTTTGTTATCTTGAGGTAGTCACGGAGACACTTAGAGATAATGGTCAAAATGTAGTCATGGGGATACTTAGATAATAGTCAAACATCTAGTATGCAGAACACCTCCCATGTGCACACACACGTATAGTTGAATCCCACCTCCATTTTCTCCTTTAGTCCCGCTAATGAGATGTTTGCTCACCACCTTAAGATAGCCTCATGGTCACCTAGAAGCAGTTATTGAAGGTGTGACAGATACAACACCACTTACACATAGATATAATCCAAAGTTGATTTCCATATGTCTGTCATAGCTTGTGATTTTATATTTTAAAATCTAATAGATTCTAGAACAAATAATGAAAAATGGTGTTGTCTACCAGGGTGTCAAATTTGTCTAGATGACAAAAAATCATCAGAATCTGACCATTTTTTTCAAAAAATTTGACACTAGCAGTGTTTCAATCCTATTTTAGATGGTGGAAATGGATCTGACGCCATAAAAAACCCTAGAGCACCCAAAATCTTGAATCTTGACAGCTATAACCTGTATTTCCAAAAATTCCATTAGTTTTTTTTATTATCAAAATCATGTAGATATTTCCATTATTTTCTAGACAAATTTGGAAAACAATGATTTTCTCACTATTAACCAAATTTCTATTCTCATAAAACTTATTTCAATATTTTAAAATTAAATTAAAATAAAACTCCATTTTGTTCTATACAAAATTGATCTAATATTAAAACTACATTATTGTAAAACAAATCCTATTAAAATAATTCTGAAAACATTCATAACACCATCATATATATATATTATTATATATTATAATATATATATATATATAACAATAATTACAAAATTATCATATTAATTTAATAATTTACAAAAATTATCTTATATTATTTTATAGTAACATTATTATCTTAAAATTCAATAAAATTGCAATAAAAAATAAATAAAAAAACAAAATTTATCAAATTCGAACAAAACTAACCAACAACAAGCGTATCCTTTTTACAACCGAAGAAAAAAAAAAAATTTACCACATATATTTTAATATATAAATTTAAACAAAACTTATAAATTAATCGTATTATTAATATAACATTATTAACTTAGAAATTAATAAAATTGAAATAATAAAAAATAAATAAAAAACAAATTTACAATCACCCCAGCAATATCAACCATCAGCCACCATATCCTTTTTACCAGAAATAAGAGGAATAAGTGTCCTGAAATAACCCATACTTTCCCCCTTTTTTCACCTCTCTAAAATTGCTCACGCTTTAACCCGCTCTCCCCAAAATGACTTTGGGCCACATTTTCTATTGTGTCTCAGCACTGCCTCAGTGTGCTCATTGTTGTGATAACATTACCAATTTCCTAAGACCTGGAAACGCCATCGCCATTGCAATTACAAGCCTCCTGGAGGGAAGACACGCCAAGAAGAAAAACAAGGCGATGGGTACGGCTATCCCCGAGAAGGGTGCGACGGTCAGCTGACTCGAACACGGGGCTTGTCCAGCATGTGAGGCTTCTAAAAGCTATGTGAGCTTAGATATGAGCTCGCAACCCTATAATTATAGTGATAGCAGTAGAAGAATGGGAAGCACAGAGGAACCAGAGCGCAAGAGACGCCATAACAATTCCATTTCTCCTATGCTCAAGAAACAGCGTCTCCTTCCTTCGTCTGAAGAAAAAAAGGTAAATATTACTTTTTCTTTTCTTTCTCTGTTCATTTTTTTGTGGTGGGGGCTTTTTGAGGTTTCAAACCCTGGAATTTTGAGCACTCACAATGGAATAAGCTCTGGCGTTAACAATTAGGTTTCCTTAGATAACTGACCATGCTGTTATCCTCAGCGATAAGTTGCATTTTCATTTGCCGTTGGAATTTACTAATTAGGTCAATTTTCAGAGAGTTACAATGCACACATTTAACAATGCACAGATTTCAGGCCATACACCGAGGTTCAGTTCTACTGAAAGCATGAATAAGCAGGTAGGGCAAGGTGCAAGTCTGAACAGATTTTGATGGAAGAGTACTTCGATGTTTCAACAGCTTTGTGTTCAACGGTTTGCCTCTTGGCGGTTTTACCCACGGGCCACACTGTCGTGTCCAACCTCTTTGAGCCAGTTCTAATGCTTCTCTTGAGTTTAAATGAAGCACCTTTTAAAAAAATAACAACATGAAACAAGACCTTGTTTGAAGTAGCTGCATAGCTGTTTGACCGTTTGCATAATATTTCCTGCTAATCCACAAAATGAATGATAGGCTTTGGATACATAGGAACCTGAACAAAAAGATTGAGAATATATAGGACTCCCGACGCGTTTCGTAGCAGGCCCGAAAGTCTTCCAAACCCATCCATATCAATGGTCAAAGGTTGGCATTTTAATATAATGGATATCGCACAGCAGACATACAAAATCGGTAGAACATACCTTGAAGTTCCATCGCTCATCATTGCCACGAGGAAAACTCCAATTGTCAAATATGTACGATTACATGTTCCACTCCCTGAAGGAGTATGCGAAGCTGTTGAAATACAAGCCGTCTGTTACCAGAAAAGCTGTGGAGTACTGTTCAGAGACAATTGCTTTGCGAATGACGAGGACAAAGAGTCATGCAGAATTCAATGGTCAAAACTGCCATTCAATCACCCCGTGTAAAATGTGGACGGTGGAATCAGATGGGAAAGCTGTCGCAGAATTCTTGGAAAGGAAGGCGGATGCAATGAAACACGTCCTGTCGTAGAATTCTTGAAGGAGGATTAGGCATTTTGTATAATACGAGAACCCATATTTACTTTAGCTTTGGCTTAATTACGGCGAGAATATTTTATAAATCCAATCTAAACCTTGTTCATTTTTCACAAGGGCGTTGTTGGTAACTGTTCTTGGTAGTTCAATTTTCTAGGATTTGATTCGTGTTCTAAACAAATGACCAGTCACCAGGTGTAGACACAATGTCTCGGAGTATGCATGGTTGTACTTGGAGATTTTGACTTGTAATGGTTTTAATTGTCCATTCAATATAGTAGAATTTAGGAAATTCTGCCATGTTGAATTAACTTTACTCTTTTCTGAAGCACTACTTTGTCTTTCTCGTCCTGCAGCATCTCATGTTTGGGATTAAATTGAAAATAGCCCAGATAATGATACTACTGTTCGGGGCACTTCCTGCATACTGCCTTGTAAAAATAAATTTCAGTAGTTCTTTCTTACGAATTCTGGTTATATACACAAAACCATAGCTATTACTGAGTTTAGTGCTGAGTACATAGACTGCATAATGGTTGAATATAGGCGTTAGGAAAGTTGATTCGTTTTCAGCAAAATCTAGTTGCCTTCGGGTTTGTAACTGGGCTTCTAAGTAAATTAAGCTTTGTTATTGTCTGTTTGTCATGTCCTACCTCTCCGTACCAGGAAATATTCTTTTGAAGTCCAGAAATCTAAGCTTTTTGAATTTCTATTGAACAAGGGATTACTAATTCATACTCAAATGTTGACAGGTTGATGCAGCAGTTCTGCAGTATCAGAATCAAAAACTCACTCAACAGATAGATGCCCAGAAAAATGAAATCCACCTCCTTGGAGGCAAATTTAATCAACTCAAAAGCAAACAGGCTGCCTACGATGACATATCGATTACACTGTACAGTAAACAGTGCTTGGAATCAGGCATGTTTTAAGTTTTCTGTATGGATTTTTGTTTGTTTTGTTTTTGCTTTTAATTCTTCATTATTTGCTAATTATTCTGATGAGTTTTGATACCAGTTGGTAGAGGATTTGCGATTGTTGGCAATACGTGCTAGTGGGAAGACAACTCGAGTTCAGGTTTTAGATAATTCTCGCCCTTCAAAAGGTGATATTCAACATGTAACAATAATTAATACTTTGCACTGATTTATATGATAATAATAACTTTTAAGTTGTTTCCAAGGATTTATAACTTTTAAAGTTATATGATTTATCTAATATATTCTTAATTTTGTTTTCCAGAGAGTACTGCTTCATGTCATCCAGAAGAAACATTTTTGTATCACCTTTTGGAGACAGGTGCAACTGAAAACAGTGGAGCAAATGATTTTACTAATCATGTTGAACAAGCTCTTGATTTACGACATGCTTCAACCGTGAATACGATGAAATGTTTGGTAGAAGCAATTGATGATCAAAGAGCGAAAAATGAGGAACTATCCTTGAGTCTCCGGGAGAGGCTATCCACAGACGGTAAATAATGGCAAGACTTTCTTTGCATTTTTACAGAGACAATAAGTCATGAAAAGTGTATGGAGAATAGTAGGCACTGTATAATCTAGAATCTGTGATTTTAATGTGTTTTATGTGCCCCTGGCAGAGTCCAGCAAACAGCTACTGAAAGTGGATGATGGATTAAGACGAGAAGTCAAAAAATTGCGGGCAGCAATGGATGCACTTCACTTGAAACACAGGCATTTTGAAAATGAGGTTCAGATGTTTCAAGATAGCCATGCAAGGGATCAGTCTACTATAAAACAGTTGACAGGTATGAGTATTAAAAACAATGCTCATTAGAGTTTCCAGTATTTCAAAAACACAAATGAGTATTTTTATTCCTTGTTTTATGTTATATGGGACCCAAGTAGATATGTTTTTTAAATAAACGATGTTGGGAGGATATATAGATGTTTTTATCATAGTGGCTGAAAAGAGTCAATCTGAGAAAGCACAAGTTTTTAATGTTGGATAGGAACCTGCCCACTAGTTGCAAACTTTTTTGAATATCTATGAATCGCTGCAATCACAAGACAACAATTAATGGCAGATCAAAATTATGCTTTTGCATGGCAATTAAGGTGATTTGGAGGAGACTATAGCAGAGCTTGAAGAAAGAAGGCACAAGATGATAAGCTTGAAAACACAGAGAGATGCAACACCTGGAGCATCTATACCAGTGCTACATCTAGGAAATAAAAATGATACGGGGGACAGGTAAGTGGATAAGAATAGGGAGCTGGAGGATATTGAAGCAACGTTGGAAGCTACCAAGGTAATGGATGTTCACTGCATTTTTTCTTTAATCTAATATTTGGAAAACCATAATAAATTGAGGATATAGAAGTGTCATTGGAAGCTACCTTGGTAATGGATGTTAACCATATTTTTGTTTTCTATTATTTGGAAACTCATAATAAACGTTCTTTCAATATAAACAACAAAATTGATACTGTGGTTATATTGTATATGGTTTCTTGTTTCCTGTTTCAATACAGATGTTAGCAGCAAGCAGGCTGTCAGAGCTACAAGAAGCACATGAAGAAAAACTGAAAATTTCAAAGCAGCTAGAACTTATGCAGGTTAACATAGTCTTGAAACTTCTTCATATTCTGGTCAATGAACAACTTTTAGTTTTTATGATCCATATTGTTTGTCAGACTTCTGCTGATTCTGAGTTTTTAAATTTTTTTCTTAGACTAATTTTATCTTGTGCTCAATGACAGGAAACTGTAAAGGATGAGAAACATGTTTTATCATGAAGACCCTATATTTTGTTGAATGAGCACCTTCAACATTTCAAAGTTGAGGTAGAATGATATCAGAGCAGGACGGAGTCACTGCAGGTAGATTATTAATCATCTTGTTGGCGTCAGTTGGTCCATATTCTGAAGCTATTTTTTGAAGTTATGTTACAAATACTATCCCTAAGTATTGGAATTCATACTGCAGGCAGAAAGAGAGGGTATTCTCAGGTGAGAGAAGGAAATGTGTTTGAAAGTTGAATCAGCTGATGTTGCACGGAGATTGGCCGCCAATGTTGATGCCAGGATAACCAAGCTGGAGACAAAATTACAAGACTGTATGGCAGAATGAAATGATCTTGAGATTAGGCCAGAAGAAGTTGTACAAGAGTAAGGTTTAATTGCTGTTGAAATGCTCCAGTATTGTATAAGAATTGAAGGATTGGGTTATATTTTAATTCTTTTTTTATCTTGCACTTATAGATTTCTTTCAGTATGAGAAGAATAGAGTTTGATTGACAACTACATTCCTAACCAGGAAGGAAAGACATTGTCACTGAATTTAAAGTCATGGTTTCGACTTTACACAAAGAGATGGGCATGATGCAAACACAGTTAAGTAGGTTCAAGGAGATAGCTTGTGAAGTCCACTCTTTGCGGGCAGAAGTTCATTCACTTACGTCTATACTTAGTAGAAAGGTTACTCTCTCCCTCTCTCTCTGGAGTTGCATTTAGCATTTTGTGTGTCTAGCTTAACAGACAATTTTTAGCATCCTTAGGTGCTTAATTCCTTTTACTGGATGAAGATTTATTCCTGATAGAGTTAGATTTCCTCATTATAGAGGCAGATATTTGTAAATAATCTCGCTAAGTTCCAAACTCCCATTTATGGTTTTCTATGTTCAAGGACTTATTCTTTTTAGAGTCTAACTGCCTAATTTGTGAGAAAACTATTTTGACTCTTTCGTTCCTGAATATCATTTAGCATTTTTTGTATTTAGTTTAGCAGAAAAATAATTTTCTAGCATCTTTAGTTGTTGAATTTCATTTACTAAATGAAAACTTAGCCCCTTTAGAATTAGAATCCCCTATTATGGAGGAAGTTATTTGTAAGTATATCATCTCTGCCAAGTTCCATTAGTGGTTTACAATGTTTGAAAAATTATTCCTGTTAGAGTTAAATCCATAATTTGTGAGAACTATTTCGTAATGTTTCACCCAATATCTTTTCTTTAGTTGTCAGACCCTAAGCTATGCTAATATTGGGAAAATTTAACTTTTGGGTTGTCCATTGGTGAATGCTTTGATCAACACTCTTGTTGTGACTTTGCTTTTGCATTCATGTTGTTTTTCTTAATTTTAGTCATGTACTTAGCTCTTTTTTCTGTCGCTGATATCATGGTTATAGGAGTTGTTTAGGCAATTCCATTATGTAGTTACAGTGGATGTATTGTTTTAGTCCCATTGATCTACTTTTGTGGTCTTTTGCTGGACATTAATAAAGTCACCTTATCTTAGATTCGATATTTTAAGTGTGAAATTAGAATATACATCACTCTGCCTTTTCAGGCTTCAAAAATAAGTCGTTTAAAATGTCCTACAGCTAGTGGCTAGCCCTGATTCTGCCTAGTCTACCTGAAGGCAGCCCTCACAAAAAGAGACTTTTTCTTTCTACATTCAGCCAAAAGGCTACAACAAGTACTACATTAGCAACATAAAGACACCTAAAACAAATGCTAGGGGTTTCGAACCCTGCATCAGAACAACAAGCTTTCAGACGCTGATAATTATATCCCTCCCCCGAACTCTTGTTCAGTAAGGGACCCTTCTTGCAGTAACAGAGATTTTTTTTGATAACTGATCAGCCATATTATTAAACTCTTTAGAGATATTTGCAAAGGATAAACCATCAAATCTCCTCTTAACCTCGAACTAATTTATGATAGGTCAAGTAACAGATTATCTGTTGTGCACTTATTATTAGACCAATCGACCATCAACTTTGAGTCTCAGAGCAGTTGTAACTTTTTTATACCCTATATGCTGCTGTTTTCTAGATTAGACACATAACATTAATTTCTGTTTGGTTGTTTGTGCCAGGTCCTACTGCTAACTTTAGTTTGAAATGGTGATGTCGATCTACAGATAAAATGACACCAACCTACACAAACCTGGAACTCTGTGACAGGCTCCATCAAAAAACACCCAAGCCTGGTTGTGGCTATATTTCTGTTTCATTTAGAATCCTGGTGGTTACTCTTTTGAGGAAGATTGATTTCCGCTGCAAGTATACCTAATTTTATGGGCAATTGTGTTGGTCTCAACTGTAGATCTTGGAAGATCATTATGTTTCTAGATAACTAAATACCCCAAATCACAAAAGATTGTAACACCCTGAAAACTTTTACAGATTTATCAGTAAGAGTCCACTGCTCCCATTTATTTCTCCCACAGCAGCGCCTCCAGAATCATGCTTCGATCAATGAACCAATCCGAAAAGGCAACAATGGTATTGTTTCTCAATGGGAGAATTGAAATTCAATGGAAGATTCAGCCTAAGACCTCAGATGGCTACTTCATGCATCCTTTAATAATCTAATATATGATTAATTGCTCCTGGAAATACTACTGAATAAAGGTGAAAAAACCGCACCCCCATTACATATTGGCACCTGGCTACCATGCTGATTTGATCTGGGACCAATCAGTCGCTTGTCAGCTTTCTTATCATTGCCAATGTCTCTGTGCCCATATGGACTGGTAATATACTCTATTCATGCTTCTCAATAAATAATATATTACAGGCTATCCATAGGTGAGCTTAAAAACAGGAAACAAACAAGTCGTCCATGGATTCCTCACTTGTCTTACACAAAAGACATCTTTGAGGACCCCCTTATCCCAAGTTAAAATTTTATTTGTGTAAAGCTTACCAGCGAAAGACTTTAGCTTTAAGAGGAATTTCTAACTTTAAAACTAAGTGCCACCATGGGGATCTTTCCCTCATCATTTCTTCTTCCATCTTTACCTTGTATTCCATGTTGGCAATATATTAGTCAGGTCCCTCATTTTTTGACCACTTAAATTAGATCATCTTGTTTAGAAAGTTTAATCATTAATGGCACTAGAATTTAAGCTATGGTTTCTTGCCTCTGTTTTTACCCCACAAATTCAAATCCCATGCTAAATTCAAGCCATGAGATCAAACATTCCTGCCATCATTTGTTGCCGCATTTTCCCTGGAATAAATCCCTAAGAGATGGATGTCTCTTATTAGCTTACACAGTTTGAAATTACCTTTACAGCCATTCTAGTTGTCTTCCCCTATTCTTACCTTGTTCCTTTGAATCCTCCATGCTGTCTATTTTCCAATTAATGGGAATGCTTTCACCAAATCTTTCAAAACAATAGAATTTCCATTAAAATGTTTCCTTTCTTCTGTAAACTAATCTTTTGTAGAAATCATTCTCAAATGTCTGGTTTTCGTAATTTTCTCCTACATATCTTCATTGTAGACTAACCTCTGAATACTTTTAGCAGCAAGAGCTAGATTGAAGATATTTATATTTTTAATGCCCCACCCTCCAGCTTTTTTAAAATTTACCACTTGGCTCCATTTAACTAAATAAATTCCTTTCATCTTCCTTCTGTTCTCAATTTTTTTTGTTTATATATATATATATATATTGTGATTATGATGCCTTTAGGGATATGGACAACGGATATCCAATGCACAAGAATACTTTCCAGCACACCCTTGACCAACGCTAATCTCCCTCCCATAGCGAACCATCAATTGCACCATAATGAAATTCGAGCTTCAATTTTTCTCTACAACCAAGTTCAATCATAATAAATATAATCAACGGGTTTTAAGATCCCAACTATATGTTTCCTTGATCTAATTCCATAAAATTCATAGGAAACAGATTCATGATTTAGGGTTTTTCTTCTTCAGCCAAAGCGTTGAACAACATTCTAGAATTCCTCATAGTGATTTCCATACCTGTAGTTTTGCAGTAAATATGCGTTATACCTTTTAACTCCCTTAGTGATTCTTGCCCAAATGTGATGATATCATCAACAAACAATAGATGAGAATATTCAGAGTCAGAAATTTTTACTCCTTTCACTATCCCTCTTCTCCTTGCATCCATGATCAACATACACCTTCAACCACTAATTGGAAAAGAAATGGTGATAGAGAGCACCCTTGACACAAACCTCAATATGCATTAAAGAAACTTTGGGGGACTCGTTGATTAGAACTGTAAAAGGAACTGAAGTAAGGCATGCCATTAACCATTCTACAATCTGCAAGTTTGTTCCCAGCAGAATCAACAACAGTCTAAGAAAGAGCCAATTTATTTTGTCTTAAGCCTTTGCAAGTTCTAGCATCATTGCTACAACAGGAAGCTTGTGATTTTTAATTGTATTTATTCATTCATATATTGTTCCCACAACAGCATAGATGACATCCATTGGGCATACGATTTTTAGTTTTTTGGATTTTAAAATTGCTCTTATCTCCACTTTGGACACTTATGCCTCCAAGTCTATGTTCATTTAATCACTGATAATGCTAGGAAATAGCCTGATAATTTTAATGATTTCACAAATATTTGCTGCCATTAGACTTTTAAAATGTTGCTTTCTTACTTCATCTATCTCCTTAAAAGAATTATTAACCCTAGAGCTATTTGGCTTATTGTTTTCCCAAATAATGTTAATGTTTTTTGTATGACTTGCATACTTGTAAAAAAGTTTAGTATCCCTGTCACTTTCAGAGAACAAGATGGTTCTCCTTTTTGGCTTAGTTTCTTTTTCCTCTTTGGCAAGGTGGTTTGTTTTCCCTTCCAACGCTTTGAGAGGATTGATTTCATCTTTCAAAAACACCCTTGCATTATTATTATCAAAGGTTTTTAATTCATTTTTCGACATCCTTTATTTTTTTTTGAAGAAAACTTTGAGCTCAATCTACAGCTTCACCTTTTACCCTTTTCAGATTGTCTATGAAATGCTTCATGTCTCTGTCCTCACTGTTACTATCGTAATGTCTTCAATTCTTGATGACCACAACCTTGGAATCCTTTTTATTTAGCCAGTAAGTGATTAAACTTAAAGGGGGCTGGAGGCTTCTTACTCTCCGATTCAATTTGCAGCAATATAGGGTGAGCTTCCCTAAACAATTTATGATCTCACTTTTTGAATCTAACATCAACTGAGTAGCAACAAAGGATTTATATAGCCTTTTTGAAATTCCACTTCTGCCTTTTTAGTTATTTCTCCAGGTAGGTGCTTATTTAATTGGTTTTACATCAATCAACTTTTGAACTTCAAAGAAATGATTAAAAAATCATTTAGAAATAGGGTTTTGCTTACTGCAAGGGCCCCACTGATTGTCAACCGTGCCCTTTCACTCCTCTTTTTTTGAAACCATGACTTTGCTTTAGAGTTATTAGAGTTTATTCCAATGGAGACTTGGTGGTGATCTTGATCAAGTGCTAAACCCCCTTCCAGACCCCAAAATCACCCACAACATTCTTTCTTTGATATTGGATGGTAAGATGACTTGAACATCTCATCACCTTTATTTTGTGAGGCCTCTTTAACTGGATGACCACCCAAACAAGACAAAGAATGAATCCCTACATCATCTGATGAAGCTTCTGAATACTGTATTGAATGGTCTAAAGAATGGATAATTAGCATGAAGAGAATGCCACAATTTCTTGAAGCAAAAGATAGACCCAAATTCCAGTGGGGGGCCTTAAAGTCCCCTAAAACTTCCTTAATGTTACGAACAATTTTGGAACACCCAATAATGGGAGGGGATTATTTTAGTACTGTTTGATAGCTTGAGGAATTGATAAAAGGGGACCTACCTTGAAAAGTCATAGGAAAATCATGTGTTCCTCAACCACTTTAGGACCACATACCTTAGACTAACACTTATCACCTTCCAAAGCTGGAAGTTGGAACAACATTTGAATCAACAGTGTTGAGATTTGCCTGCCCTTTTTCTTCTACCTTGTCGAGACTTCAAACTGGCCTGCAAATTAGAATCTGTAGACACCACCATTCACACTTTTTGCTTTCTCTACAATCGTCCCTCAGAATTGTATGAGAGCCAACCCAATGAAATGGGACTTTTCACTTTTTAGAAGTCCAACTTCTAGTTTAAAATCCATTTTC
Source organism: Pinus taeda (assembly GCA_000404065.3). Classification (NCBI taxonomy): domain Eukaryota; kingdom Viridiplantae; phylum Streptophyta; class Pinopsida; order Pinales; family Pinaceae; genus Pinus; species Pinus taeda. The sequence continues at coordinate 64,589 of APFE030520646.1, forward strand.
CTTGGGAAATCTCAGTGTCTGCAGGCAATCTCAGTATTTTCATGAAGATCAATTTCTGCCAGCATTTTAACCACTCTTATCTTTGAATCTGAAAATTTTCTCCAAGGAGATAAAATTGACCTATAGCATTATTGACCCTTCCAAAATTTCTGAATTCCTCCACAACTCTAAAGGGAGCTTGAATCTATTGCAAAGATGTTTGTTCCTCTTTCTAGTGAACAAATTTGGGAATTTTCATGAATTGTGAGACAATTCCAACCCCATAACTATCAGTTCCTTATTTAAAGTTATACCCACTAAATTAGAACCCGCACAAGTAGAATTCCATTCCCGTTTCAAAAGAAACTACAATCGACTTATACCATGCTATTTAATATTTTATGTATTTCTTTGCATCCTTGGCCTGCGACATAAAGACGCAATAGGTTACCTTGTATTTTCTCTACTAACACTCCTAATCAATAATAAAGTCTGCCCAAATCTGTCATTGCAAATGATCTATGCAGCTCACCTCTTGGTTTTTCAATTATCAAAGTTGTTACCTATATTGATGAGATCATCTACAACTGAGGCCACAGTGACAATATATGTTAGATTTTTATCTGTGTTGCACTAAAGGTGTTTTTTATTTAGCAGCATTGCAACACATTGCAGTTTCCATTCAACGGAGAAGTTTACCCAGTAGCAACCTTGGTCTGTGTGAAAATGGGTTGAATTCACAGTAGAATTTATTTGTTGTTTTGAAGGTGTTTCTCCTTCAATAATACTTCATCTCAACAGATCATTTCAATCTACACCTCTAGCATATGCATACAGCCTTGGGTTACATGTTACAGATTCCAGTTTTGTTGTGAGGGATTAGCAACGATGAAAGAAGCGCATCGATTTTAGGCATCTTATGGTTATTGTATGCAAGCATGCTTGTCTAGTGTTTCCCAATCTTATATAGAGCCATATTTAGTATACTTTTATAGTTTGACTTAGATCCTCACTTTTCTTAATTTAGGTGTTTTTCTTAGTACTATTTTATGCACAAATTTATCTTTAAGAAAAGTGCAAGTAGAGCAGGGTTCTATATTTTGAGCAGGGGACACTCTTCTAGGTATGAGGTACTCTATTCTAGGAAGCTTTTGTCATGCATGTTAGGTGCTTTATCCTAGACAGAGTTCCAAGTCCCTGCCTCCTTAACAAAGTTCCTGTCAGACAAGACAGACAGAGTTCCAAGTCCCTGCCTCCTTAACAAAGTTCCTGTCAAACAAGACAGACAGAGTTCCAAGTCCCTAAATTTTCCAAAAACCCACCTCAGCGTAGCTATCTAGCCTAAAATCCTTTACATTCCAGTTATCTCTTGGCTGTGATTTCATAGAGCGAGTCCTCTCTAATTTGGTAGGGCTAGCTACCAAACTACAAGCTTGGTATGTGGTTACATTCGTCGATCTCCTCATCAACCTGGGACATTGTGGAGGATAACATAGGGCATGACAACTAGGGAGTGCCAAGGTGTTTTAGTGAATGTCAGGTTCTTAAGTCATGGAAGAATGTAATGCTAGTTGTGAGGTCATGACTGCCAAGGTGTGTTATGGAATGCTAGGGCATGCTAATATGTGCCAGATAGTACGAAGACATGTCAAACAAGTTAAGATGTGCCAAGTGCTAAGGCATGCCAAGATGTACAAGAGTTCCAAGTCCCTACCTCCTCTTCTTCCATATGCTATCCACTTATGACATTTCCTTTTCAATATTATGTGCATTTGCTAGTTATAAGTCATTTATAGGTTATAAATGTCTTCAGAGTTTCACTTCTAATTGATTATTCAATTGAACATATTGATTTTCTTATACATAACTATTTTTCCCTCCACCCACTTTTCATAACTTCAATAACCATAAAGTAGGGACCTGCAACTTCGATGTTTCTTTTCTTGCTTAGTAAAATATTGCTGAGACTTTAATTTATTGAAAGTTGTAGAATTTACAATTTATGAAGTTTCAAGGTCTAATTTTTAAAAGTATAATTCTTTAAAGGGTGATAGCTCAATGGAAGAGCACCTGCTTTACAAGTAGGAGGTTGGTGGTTCGATTCCATCATGCCCTGACATCCATATGGAATGACGACGATCAATTTTTGGTAAAGGAGGCTCTTTTGACCATCACCAATGAGCTTTGGTGACATTTTCCGACCTTCACCAAAAATATGAAATGGTGACGGTCAATGAATGCCACCATATATATGCATCAATAGTGACGACCCTCAAAGGTTTGTAACCATAAATCGTTGTTGATATGAAATGGTGACTGTCATTGTCCATCATTATAGTCATTATTCGTTACGCACCTTGAATGTCACCACAACACCTATACTTCTGGCAATGCAGCTTTTGGTGACGGTCAATGAACATCACCATATATATGCACCAATAGTGACGGCCATTAAAGATCCATCAGAATAAATCATTGTTGTTCATATGAAATGGTGACGGTTACTATCCGTTATTATAATCAATATTCGTGACTTATCTTGAATGTCACCATAACACCTATACTTTTGGTGACGCCATCTTTGGTGACGTTCAGTTTTTGGTAATCGAGACTATGGTATGTTACCATTGCTCATATGCAATGGTGACAGTCGCTATCCGTCATTATAAATCATTATTGGTGACGAACTTTGAATGTCACTACAACACCTATACTTTTGGTGACGCCACCTTTGGTGATATTTAGTTTTTAGTGATGGAGGCTATGGTCTGTCACCATTGCTCATATGAAATGGTGACAGTCGCTATCCATCATTATAAATCATTATTGTGACGAACTTTGTCTGTCACTACAACACCTATACTTTTGGCGACGCCACCTTTGGTGACGTTCAGTTTTTGGTGACGAATGTTCTTTTGACTGTCACCAATGAGCTTATGGTGACATTTTTCGCCCTTCACCAATGTCCTTTTTTCTTGTAGTGACATCTCCCTTGTCTCCTGAAGTATTAAGACAACCACCTCTTTCAGATTACACTCCTGAGTCTCTTGAAGTTCACTCTTTGATACAGAAATTGGAACAGATATCCATTTCTGCTGAGAAACTAGAAAGGCCCGAAGCTTCTGAAGAAAGTGTCACTTCCTTATTACAAGATGTTGGGGCTTCGTTTAAATTTTGAAAAGGTTTTTGACCAATTTTGGCTTACCAAGGGATGAGAAGGAAACGGGTGGCAACAACAGTGGGGTAAGCGGAACAAGTAGTTGCGCAAGAGTTGCGGCAAGGTGGCAGCGGAAGGCAAAGCTAGCCAAGGGGGTGGGAAGGTGCAGAAGCAGCTGAGGGGAAGAACAACTGAGCAAGAATTGACAGCCCAGGTAACAGAGAAGGATAAAAAAGGAGAAGACCAGGAAAAGAGCGGGGTTGGATTTTAGCGAGGTTAAGGAGAGGAGCAACAAAGCTGTGAAAGGGTATGAAAGGATCCACAGTTGCGGTTGACGGAGGGAAGGTTGCAAGAGCCTAGAAGACATGGTCCTCGAAGCTGAACTGAACCCATGGAACTGAGCCGGGTATTTCATATAGTTGTTTGCGGTGGAAGCTGAGTTATTTTGTAATGTTTGTTGTTAAGATTAATACAAGCCCTGCTAAGATCGGTTGCGGCTTGTGATGTATCTGGGCCTTGTGTATGATGAATTTTTAAATTTTTGAATGTCTTATCAATTGCATGTAATCGGTAGTCCTTATATTATCACGAGTATGTTGTTATCTTTGTGTTATATATAACGTGTCCAAATATGTGATTGAATGCAACCCGGTTGATACTTTCTCGACTCCATGCTGAATCTTTTGCCCTTTTGGTTGCGACGCGCCTCAGGTGAGACTCTTTGCCCTTTGGGGTAAGGTGAAAATGTTGGCACTGTCCTAGACTACAGCGGACTATTATTGGCCTCTTATGCCCAAACCCAGGGTCTTCCCCCTGATGACTCTTACGAGCCAACAAATGGTTCCATTGCCGGGACCTGAAGGTACGAGAACTGGTTCAGACTATGGTGTGAAGGATATTTAAGAGGGATATCAGGGATTGGTGGAACCATAGAGTAGATCAGTTTGTAGCAGAGTAGGCTACCCGTAGAAGTCAACCGATCAGCAAGGTAAGCGAGGAAATTTTAGATGCTGACGACACTAATGATCAGTATGAAATTTTCTGGTGTAAGTTCCCAAAGGACCTGTACAATTGGTTAAGAAGGTTGAAGGGATAGACTCAGGCAAGTGGATCAGCGATGGCTCGCCAAAGCTGGACTCTGTTGGAGGTCGTCCTGCTACAATAGTTGGATAATGATCTGACTAGAGCAGTCGACTTTTGGGTAAGGACTACGATGGAGGGATACTTAGTTGAGTTTGTCGTAGAGAGTTATTAGTCTTCCCAAACGCAGAAGTTATGTTTGGCTCGGGACTGAGAGGTGAGTTGACGAGGGAAGTATTGATGTGGATTAAGATGTTTATTGTGGAAGAAGGACTGTTGTCTTTGCCCGCTGCAGGGATGGTAGCATAAATCCCCAATACCGAGGGAAGACGTAGAGGGGGGAATGTTGCCGGTTGAGGGATAGAGATGTTGCTGAAGGGATGGATGTCGAAGAACTGAAGAAAGAAAGAGATGTCAGGGCGCAAATAAGGGCACTGCTAGCGGATAAGTGGCAAGCGAGAGTGATTCAAACTCTAGGGAAAAAGAGGATGGGTCCCACCAAGTAGGAGCGGTGAAGGGAAAACCCTGAGTCAAGGAGGAAGGAGAAGAAGGTCCTGGGCAAAGCAAGAGCAGTGAAGGAAGATGGTGGAGCCAGGGAAATGAGGATGGACCTTCCTTGCAGGTTGCAGAAGCCGTGTTGCAAGTACATGTTGCGATAGAGGAATCACAAGAGAAGAGGCCGCATGGGAATGAAGAAGGAAGCAAAGAGGATACATACGATGTGATGAGGAGATTATTCAGTGAAGAGGAAGCATCTGTTAAGAGTCAGCAACGATACCCCCGAGACATCAGTAGCGTTTCCCCTGATCTTCCTCTGGTACTTTATCGCAATCCGGATGAATTTATTATTAGCTTAGCCAAGGTAGTGAGGGTATATAATGCGCGGGAGAAATACTGAATCAATTTCAGCATCGGGAGTAGCACAGGAACTAGTAGTATTAGCAATTTAGGACTACAGGGATCCCAACAGTCGGAGAGCAAAGGGTTCGTGCTGATAGCTCCTACCCGGATCAGTATGGCAGGATCCTTTACCAGATATCTCGAATTTGCAGGGAGAGGAAACGAGGATGTAGAGCAACACTGGTATCTTTGTGAAGCTATTTGGAGGGCCCATCAAACTCCAGATAATGTCAGGGCAGTAGTATTCCAAACCATGCTCAGGGAAAGGGCTTTGCGCTGGTTTATAAAGTGGGCAAAGCAGAATCAAACCCCACAATAGATGATATTAAGAGAGGATTTGTGCAGGAATTCAAGGTACCGCAGACGGATCAGCAAGGGCTATCGAAATTGTGGGAGATTAAGTAGAGGGCAGTGGAGACGGCTTGAGATCTTATGCAAAGGTTTAAGGATGCCATTGCCAAGTTTAGTTACACTTTGGACCCAAACCACCAGTGGGACTGGTTCATTAAGGCACTCTTGCCTTTCACCAGAACGCCACTAACATAATAGAAAATAGGAACCCTCCAGGATGCGTTGGAACAAGCATCACACATAGAAGCTATGGCGGGATACCCACATGAGTACAGGGAGGGGCAAGCCTATAAGATCCATCGATTTTAGGCCTACAGAGCCAAATCACGACCTTGATAGAGAAACTGAAAGATCTTCAGCCAGTGCGTCCAGCTAGACCCAATGTTTGGTGCACCCACTGCATGGTGGAGGGGCACGTTGCGAAGGAATGCCTGAGGTTCCGAGGGATTAATCATCTAGGTGGGGTTGCGGGGTCTTCAGGAGCCCCACCAACCATAGGAGTTGCGGCAGTAGGAGCGCAAGGGGCCTTCCCAGGGAGGAATAATCAAGACTTCTGTGAGATTTGTCGGGCATATGGACACCTGCCACGGATGTGCCCTATTTTGCAAAAGTACTCTAACATCCCCAATAACAACTACTGTGAGTTTTGTGCATCAACGACGCATCACACCGATCAGTGCCAAGCACTAGAGGCTCTAGTAGAAAAGCTGGACAGATCCACGTTTAAAATCAATAAGTCAAACTAGGGGGGGGGGGGCGAGGAGGAAGAACGAGAGGAAGAGGGCCCATGAGGTGTTACGATTGCGACCAGGAAGGGCATGTTGCTAGAGAATGTCCGTTGTCGAGGAGACCTTGGTGTTCATAATGCAGAATTAATACCCATACAATGGTGGACTGTCCGGAACTCATTGCAAAGTGGGAAGAAAGGACCAGATAGAGAGGGGCCAACTTGGTGAATGTTGAACCACCAACCGATGATGGTCTCCCCGCAACCAATATTAATATAGTCACCAGGGGAGGGAAGAAGACAGGGGAGGACCGCTACACAGAGGACCCCCCCTTAATCCTTAAAGCGACGTCTTCACAGAAGGGGTATTAGCCCGAATGCCAAAAGAAGTACTATCAGGAAGCAGCTAAGCTGTTTGAGGGGATGACTGCGGAGAAAGACAATAAAATACCGCGAGATCACATACCTGATCACACCCAACCGATTGGAGAATGGTTTAAATTGTTCTTGAAAATCGTTGAGGATGAAGGCATGCTGAAGGAGTTGAGAAAAAGTCTAAAGGCTGCGATATCCATGGAAGAAGAGGAAGTGGAACGACCATGTGCCCGCTAGAGAAGGCTTCTAGAAGAGTGAAATGGAACAAGAGAAGAAGCGGCAAAGAGTTTCGAATCAATGCGCAAGTGGCAGGATTCCAGATAAGGGACACCATGTTAGACTTAGGGTTGGATGTAAACATCCTACCTAGGAAAACTTGGGGGGAAATGGGGAAGCCTCAACTAAAATACTCGCCAATTCAACTAAGAATGGAAAATCAGTACTGCATACTACCAATTGGGAGATTGGAGAATGTAGAGGTTGATGTGGTAGGGGTGAAGACGCACACTGAATTCGAGGTGATTAACATCATGGGGGATAAGGACCCATACCTGGCACTCCTGGGGATTGATTGGGCATATGAGAACTATGCAGTCATAAACCTAAAGAAGGAACTGATGATTTTGAAGCAGACGGGCTAAGGGTGATCCAACCGTTAGACCCCTACCAAGGACCTAGGCTCACAAAACCGACAGATGACAGGGATGAGCTAGGAGCGTTAGAACAACTATACACGCTCACAACAGGGAAGAGGGAGGACTACATCAACCCCATGGCCGTAGGATCAGTAAACTGGAGAAGTATCTAAAGCTCGGAAACCGGTTCAGAAGTTGCATGGGATGCATCGCAGCAGGGGGGATACGAACTGACCACTACATGGTGTGTGATGATAAGCCGAGTAAACTGGGGAGAAATGGAGATAGCTAACTACCTGAGGTATCATGGCCTTGAACCAGTAGACACCTTTTTAGACAGATTAGACCGGGAAATGACAAAGGATCAAAGGGTCTCCTTTCTAAGTATCGGTCTCATGGCAACTCCGGCAAGATGGTGGAAAATGCATTGCAATACACTAATAGACTGGGCGAGCGTCGAACAAGCCATGAAGGAAAGATTTTCCCGCGATGAAGATCGGCCACAGGATAAGGAAAGATACAGGGGGGATTCAAGTCTCAAGGAGCACATCAAGGATTGCATAATCAATTGGAAAAGCAAAGGAATGTTGAAGGATTGATGGGTACACGCATTTATACATACCCTCAGAACTGTTCCCCGAGCTTGGTATGTCCAAGAGGAGCTTTGTTGGCAGGCAACAAATTGGGATACCGTGGAGGTACAGTTTGTTAGCAACTTCTCATTCAGAGGCGACGATGAACAAATGATAGGGGCAATCCAAGCAATAAAGGGAGTTTTGTTCACACTGGAACCATTGGTTGAGGGAGGGCCCGACGAAAATTTTCTACAGTCTCTGTATGAAATAGAGTCGCTATGATATGCAGTGTGCGACATGATAGACACAGGACTAGATGACGACGACAGGTTGGAGGGACTGAGACACCTATCCTTCGAGGAAACAGAAGGGGAAAGGGACATCCGGAAGACCCCCCTAACAGAAGGTGCTCACCTTCTACCAACGAAGTTGAGGATGAAAAACGTTGGGTCAGAGGATAAGCCCAAGATAGCATCGGTGGAAGACTACTGGGAAGAGAAAGCCACCAAAGAAATTTTCGACCTATTGCAGGAATATCAGGACCTATTCCCAGCTTCAGTGGCAGAATTGAAGGGAATAAAAGGAAACATTGGGGAAATGAAAATTGTCTTGAGACCAGATGCTCGACCGGTGAAACATACGCCATACAGATTGAACCCAAGGGTGAAAGAAAAAGTTAAGAAGAAAATTGACAAAATGTTGGAGGCGGGAATCATTTTTTCGGTGGATTAAGCTGAATGGATAAGCTCGATAGTTATTCAGAACAAGAAGGATGCAACCGAAATTAGAGTATGTGTTGACTACAAAAGCCTGAACAACGCATGTGTGCATGGCCCATTTCCTATGCTCTTTAGTGATGAGGTTCTAGGCAATGTTTCTGGGAATGAAGCATATTCGTTCACAGATAGGTTTTCAGGTTACCACCAAGTCAGAATCGCTGAAGAAGATAAAAGGAAAATAACATTCACTACGGAGTGGGTGTCATATGCATACAATGTGATGCCCTTTGGACTAAAGAATGCACCAACAATGTTCTCCAGGATCATCATAGCTGCATTCTGAGATTATATTCATAAGTTTCTAGAAGTTTACATGGATGACTAGACGATATACAATCTGTTCAAAAAGCACACCAACCTAATAAGAATAATGTTTGAAAGGTGCAGACAATTGCAGATCTCTTTAAATCTCAAGAAATGTACCTTCGCAGTCCCCTTTGGAAATCTACTAGGCCATATCGTCTGCAAGGATGGAGTATGTGTAGACCCTGTAGAAGTTGCGACCATTATCCACATGGAACTACTGCGCAACATAAAACAACTAAGAGAAACTTTGGGGCATACGGGGTTCTATAGGTGATTTACCAGGAATTACGCATCCATCACCACTCCAATGTAAAAATTACTTAAGAAAACGGAAGAGTTCATTTGGACTGCGGATTGTCAGACATCCATGAATAACTTAAAGGAAAGACTGGTAAGTGCCCCTATATTGGTGTATCCTGATTCGTACAAAATGTTCCATGTGCACATCGATGCATCAGGAAAAGCGCTGGGAGTGTTCTTAGCACAACCAGGGGAGAAAAACATGGACCATCCAGTGTACTATGCTAAAAGAAAGCTGTCTACTGTGGAAAGAAATTATATAACAACCAAAAGACAAGCCTTGACAATGGTTTACGCTCTCCAAAAGTTCAGACACTATTTACTGGGCGTGCCATTCAAATTCTTCACAGACCATTATGTGTCCAAATATTTAGTAAACAAGCCAGTACTAGAAGGGAGAATATGTCGATGGTTGTTACTGTGCTAGGAATTTACGTTTGAAGTAGTGGTAAAGCCTGACATACTCAATGTGGGATCATACCACTTGTCGTGGTTGGAAACAGGGGAGAATGAAGGAGCAATGGATGATCGATTGGCCAATGCCGATTTATTCAAAATAGAGGCAATCCCGGACCACCTGGAATAGATCGCCTCATTCTTAACAACCAGTCACTGCCCAGCAGGATACACAGTAGCACAGAGATGACACTTAGTAGTTAGGGCAACAGATTACCAGCTGATCGCAAGACACCTCTACAGGATGGGCTTAGATCAAATATTGAGGCGTTGTGTCCTGCAGCATGAAAGGAATGATGTCTTATGGGAGTGCCATGCAGGGGTCGTAGGAGGTCATGTAGGAGGGAAGGCCACCGCAAGAAAGATACTCCACGTAGGACTATGGTGGCTAACTATCCATAAGGATTCGAAAGAATTTTCCAGGACATGTGACGTCTGTCAAAGGGTCGGGAAGCCTTCGCGGCGTGATGAGCTACCTCTACACTCGGTCCACATAGTGCAAATCTTTGATAAATGGGCGGTAGACTTCATTGGACCCATTTCTCCACCGGCAAGGCATTTGCAAGCAAGGTAGATCATAACAACAACAAAATACCTCACAAGGTGGGCAGAAGCGACATCCCTAAAGCACTGCACAGCAGAAACAACAAGAAGGCTCATATTTGAGAACCTCATTTCACGGTTCAAATGCCCGAGGAGCCTCACAAGCGACCATGGTACGCATTTCCTAAACGAGACCATAAAGTCTCTGCTAAAGACATTCATGGTTCAAAACAACAAGAGCAACCCGTACCACCCACAAGCCAACGGTGCAGTAGAAGCATTTAACAAGACACTGGAGAAAGGACTCACGAAAGTCGTATCTGTCAATAGGGATGATTGGGATGAAAGAATACCCGCGACTCTACGGGCATATAGGACGATAGTAAAGAGACTCTATAAGAAAACTCCATTTTAACTTTGTATATGGAAGGGAAGCGATGTAATAGCATAATTTATACTACCTAGCATGTTCATCTAAGAGGCAACGGGAATGACGGACAATAGTGCCTTACGAGACAGACTAAACTTGCTGATGGAACTTGACAAAACTCGATTTTTAGCAGAATTCCATCAATCTGTGGAGCAATGAAGGCAGAAATCTTGGCACGATAGGCATATCAAGAGGAAGTCGTTTGAAGTCGGAGAACAAGTACTCCTTTACGACAACAAGTTCTAGAAGTTCCCAGGGAAATTGCAAATGCACTGGTTGGGTCCATTCATAGTAACATAAATCAAAGATTCGGGTGCGGTAAGGCTTGCGCAACTGGATGGAGTCTTATTGCATGGATGGGTGAATGGCGCATGCTTGAAGCCCTTTGGCAACTCGTAAAAAAAAAAAGGCAACATATATCAATGAGGTTGCGGCAAAGTCTTCGCTTACCACAACCCATTTGTGGTCGGGGGGAAGTAGCGTCAGTGGACACACATGTAGTCCTAGTCAGCAGAGTCAGAGGGGGGGTAGCGTCAGTGGATACACATGTAATCTCAGTCAGTAGAGTCAGGGGCCACACACATAATCCTAATCAGTAGAATACACATAGGCATGCACTTTTTCCAACATTTATGACCGCACATATACTCGTCCTGTCTGCCGTACCAATAGTCATTTCCTAATTAACTAAGTAAGAAACTGTCAAAGTAGGAGTTGCAATATTTTTTCCCATTAAGCATAAGGTTAGTTAATAAATAAACCCATCACAACAAAATAAATACGCCATGCAGCCCACTCTGTACCTTCCAGTCCACGTAAGGGTTGTCACGTCCAAGTTGGCTGACGACATTAAGGTCTAGCTAAAATGCATGGGAAAATCGACGGATTAATTAGTTATTAAGGCCTCGTCAGTCAGGGAACATTGTGTCAAGGCCGGCTACTTAAGTCACAGAAGAATGAAGGGAATTCCAGAATTCCAATTGTAGACAACAGAAGAGTTACAGGTTCGCTCTGAAGAATAGGTGCAGAGACAAAGAAGAATGAAGCCTCCAGTGTAGATAGTTTATCATAGGAGAAAGGAGATGGCCAAAGGAATCATATTAGTTCCACAGGACGCATTGGATGCACGAATTGAAACGGTCGATAATTTATATGGCAAGTATGACAAGGCAAATTTGACAGACAATGACTTCACAGACTGTTTCCAGTTCCCGGCAATGAAAAGAGAAGTTTACAGGGAAGATTTCCAGAAGGAGGATGGCACTAAGTCCTCCAGGGTTAGGGAAGAATTTAAGGGAATACAGAGATCGACAATACTCCATTTGAGGAGCCTACCTGTGTTCGGCCCTCAATTTACTGCGATGCAGTGTACCCAGCTGTTAGTGAGCAGGATGCATGGAGGATCACTGTGGCTGGATAAGGAGTACCCTATCCATGTGGAAGATATTAGTCGGCTAACAGCACTGGCCCAGGGTGGAAATGCAGTTAGCACTGTGTTCCAGGCAGGGGCTAAGCGAGGCAAGAAGCAGAGTGAAGGCAACATTTATGCCAGATATGGGACCGAGCGAGGTGGGAGAGGAGCGAAGCTAGATAAGATTAACAAGGATGACATTAGATTTGCCTGTTACCTCATTGCAGGCAAAACAATGTGGCACTTCACAAAGAACAAATGTACCTTGGATGCAATCTCAGTTGCGAAACATTGTTGCTGAGGGGAGGTGCTCAACTGGTCAATGTATGTTCTCAATGAGCTGTTTGAAGCATGTGAGGACATGTACAGAAGGGTTGCTGGGTTCGTGTTCGGATATCTATTGATGTCGTTGGCGATGTGGAAATGGAGGCCATGGAAGGAGAGGGAAATGGCACCCATCCTCGAGGGCCAACCAAATTCACTCTAGTACGACCCATGGAAGGCATCAGGAGACCCCAGCACGAAAGAGATCAATGAGATAGATTTCAGGCACTGGTACGCGCAAATGCTGGCCACCATAAGGTCGACAGAGAGGATACCCAAGGCTCTGTTAGACGAATTCTCAGAAGACCTTTGGTTTGGTGCCTCCCACGCCCATACGTACCTGAGACCAAGGTGCATCCATCGTCAAATGTTTAAGATGAGACCGCTGAGGTTTGTCCTAACTAAGGAAGCGCTACACAGAGAAGTGGGGTCATGGCCGAGAATGGCCTGTGAGATAACAGAAGGCAAGCACAAGTACCTCTTTGGAGCGTTGACTTCGCAGGGGCAAGGGGAATATGGGGCAGAGAACAGCAGGAAGCAGCGAGCTGAGGAGGAAATTGAGCCGATGGTGTTCTAGATGGAGGAAAGGATGTTCGAACTCCGACAAACAATTGCTAGCTTCGGGTCAGGTGAGAGCAACTACCCTACCATATTCTAGGGCTCCACCATGTTTACTCCTATCATAATGACACTGCTGGCCATGAAGCTCCCAGCAGGAGTAGCACAAGCCCCCTCCCAGCCCACGGTCCCCAAGCCTAAGAAAAAGTGAGTCGCTCGCACCCCAATTGTCAAAAAACTGGAAGTTATTCCGCCAGCTCCAATCGTCGACCTTACTGTGGAGGTCAAGCAATGAATCCCCGCAACCACCATCATTGAAGAGGTCCCCACCACCACCTCCACTACATTACATCAGTCGCTGGAGTTGTCCCCACACACTGCCTCAACCTCCGCGACTTTATCCGAGATCCTTCAGCTTGGCCGGCGAGGGACAACTGCGGAAGAAAAAGTTCAGTCAGCCGGGCGGACAGGGGGCACCACTCATGCCACCAGGACGCAACCTACGGAACTCATCACATTCCTGATGCTTGGGTTGGACCCACTAGAAGGGGGAAATTATGTTCTACTCCGTAGGGGGAAAGGGTTGAGTTGTACTTGCCACCTTTCCCTATAAGTCTCACAATCCTCTCGATTCCCAGCATCATTCCACCCACTCCACAGTTCATCCCGCTATCACAGCAAGCCCATTCGCTCGCCTCCCACAAATCCATCGCCAACGGCCTATCCCTACAACAACAGTTCCCAGATCCTAGCAAAATGCAGGTCGAGACGCTCCAGTGTTGGTTGTTGATGCAATTGTTTTCATTTATCTAGCAGGTAGCACACAGGGCCAAAAGGCTCCATGAGGACCTGGCCCAGGAACATGAACAACAAACAAAGTAGTGGCAGACAGTGACAGAAGAGCATGATCTCTTGTGGCAAGCAAACGCCGGAATGAAAGCCCAGGTCGACCAAGTTACACAATGGTTCAGATCACTACGGCCAACCACCATCGAGGCGGATACCGAAGTACCGACAGACATGACTACCTACATGCTGGTCAACTGCTGCGACCACATCTTGGCGGCATACTCATGCCTGGCAGCTAGCAATGCCGAGATGAAGAGGAAATTGGAGACGGTGTGATATGTACTACCGGATCTAGTGGCAATTTACGCAAGGACGATCGAGGGAAAGGTTAGGGAACTGGAAGCAATGAAGCAAGCTTTAGTTGACACCCTCGCCAATGGATATGCCCTGATGAACAAGGTCCATGACTGGTCTGGAAGTCTAGCACTAAGAACCACTTGGTCTACCCCCTCAAAGAGAAAATATAGACCCTGTTTACCAACACGAAAGACTACACAGACCTCGCCCAGCTGCAGCAAATCAGCGATCAAATGGACACCCTTCAGGCTTAGCTTGATAGTATCGAGGAGTCGTCCGCAAGGACGAAAAATATAATCAGGGATCTGCAACCACCAGTTTGAATGCAGGGGTTATTTCTGAAGGAAGTGTGTGACTCCAGCGGGCAGTAATGGAGTGACCTCGAAAGCCAATGGCCAACTGAATGGCGTCGCACTCGGCCAAAGTGTTTACTCAGGCCGCCGATGCAATTTTCGCATAGTGGGACACTGTCGTTCAAAATTATACAATGTTCAGGCAACAGACCATGGCCTCTGTCCTGGAGTTGGAGCCTTTGTTTGGAACGAGGGAACCTCAAGAGTAAGAAGGTGCAACAGAAACGGATGCCACTCTGCAAGTAATGATCGAAGCAGAAGAAGCACACGCACAACAAACAACAGAACCAACGTAGGTAATAGCGCAACCACCACTCGCAGGATCAACATGACTGACAGAGCTTGAAATGACTTGACTCGGGGACGAGTCAAGGAATTGTGGTCGGGGCCTATTGGGGCCTTCGTTTAAATTTTGAAAAGGTTTGTGACCAATTTTGGCTGACCAAAGGGACAAGAGGGAAATGGGTGGCAACAACGGTTGGGTGGCGGAACAAGCAGTTGCGTAAGATCTGCGGCAAGGTGGCAAAGAAAGGCAAAGGCAGCCGAGGGGGCAGGGAGGTGCAAAAGCGGCTGAGGGGAAGAACATCTGAGAAAGAACTAGCAGTCCAGGTAATAGAGAAGGATATAAAAGGAGAAGAACAGGAAAGGAGCGGGGTTGGATTTTAGCGAGGTTAAGGAGGAGCAACAGAGCTGTGAAAGGGTGTGAAAGGATCCCCAGTTGCGGCAGACAGAGGGAAGGTTACAGGAGCCTGAAAGACATGGTCCTCGAAGCTGAACTGAACCCGTGGAACTGAGCCGGGTATTTCATGTAGTTTTTTACGGCGAAAGCTGAGTTATATTGTAATGCTTGTTGTTAAGATTAATATAAGACCTGCTAAGATCAATTGCGGTTTGTGATGTATATGGGTCCTGTGTATGATGAATCTTTAAATTTTTGAATGTCTTATCAATTGCATGTAATCGGTAGTCCTTATATTATCACGAGTATGTTGTTATCTCTGTGTTATATATAATGTGTCCATATATGTGATCGAGTGTAACTCGGTTGATACTTTCTCGACTCCATGTTGAAACCTTCTCCCTTTTGGTTGCTGCGCGCCTTGGGTGAGACTCCTTGCCCTTCGGGGTAAGGTGAAAATGTCGACGCTGTCCTAGAATACAGCAGACTATTGCTGGCCTCCTGTGCCGAACCCAGGGTCTTCCCCTTGATGACTCTTACAATCCAACATGAGAAACTGGTGTATTACCTAGATTACAAAGTGAAAGGCTTGGAGTAACTCCTTTTGAGTTTCCCATCCCTCCACGGCATAAGAAAGTTGTCACATCAAGATCTGAATCAGATACCAGTGAGATCACTTCACCCTTCCATCCATTCACTTCTACTCAATCCACCTCTTCTCAACAATCCATTTCTCCAACTAGTACTACTACTAGTGGTACTAACCCAATAGTAAGTTCTTCGCCGTCTATACCTACTTTTGGACCGACCTTCCCATCTTCCCAGTCTCCGACTCAAGTTATGGCCAATCAACCCCCTCAACTTTGGACAAACCCTGGTGTTGTTCTAGTTGCTAATCCAAATGCTCTCCTAGCAAACCCGGAAAAATGGTTACCTAAGTACAATTCAGATGATGGTCTTCTCGCTGGAGAACAACTAAATAACTTTATGTTAGCCATGAAGATGTTGTAATCAGACTGTTTCCTTATACTCTCCAAGGATCTGCTGGATCTTGGTATTTTTCCCTTCCAGCAGGGTCAATAAGAGGCTGGGATACTTTTCAAGAAGTATTTCTTGCAAAATTTGGTGATGGCAGGACCATAGCATCCTTAATCAATGATCTTTCCAACTTAAAAGCAAATTCAGATGAAATGATCGAAGACTTTAACTCCAAATTTAACAAGTTACTAAACAAAATCGCAGTTGCCTCAAAACTTGCAGTCGATGTACAAATAGAATGGTACATATCCTCCCTCCCTTCTAATATCACAATTTTTGTAGATAAAGCCAATAAGGCTACCCTTGTAGAAAACATGAAGGAAGCTTTGTCTGTAGAAAGAAGAATTATTGCTTTAGAAAAGAGGTCACAGATAGGTGAAAGGAAATCAAAGAAAGTAACATTCAATGATAATTCAAAAAAGAAAACTCCAAAGGACCCTTTTGACCTTCAAGGCCTTCAAAAAGTGTTAAATACCATGTCCAATGAAATGGTCAAAATCAAGAAACCGGTTGCAGAATCATATGCTCCAAAGAAACCGTTTCGCTCATTTAAAAGAAATCCTTCTTCTACACCTCAACCATCAAATACTATTTCTAATGATGAAACTGATCTGGAAATAGAAGAAGACTCACCAGCCGAAGAGGAAGCTGCAACTGAACAAGAAGTTGAGTTAAACGGAATGTGGGACTTTATTCTTCCAACTGAAGAGGAATCACAAGCTATGCTAGTAACTACAAGAAGTAAAAACTCTCCTGATATGTCTACAATGATTTAGAAACAAAAAACTGCTACTCCTGTAAAGAAGAAGGCAGTAAGTAAGAAATATAAGACTACTCAAACTGATTCTGTTCCACTAGATCCTCCAACTGCTTCCAAAACATTAGTGATCTCAGACACAAGAGAATATAACATAGTCGAAGATATGAAAAATACAAGAGAAAATATTTCGTTACATGAGCTGACTTAACTCAAACAACAACAAAAAATTCTACTAAGGGAGTTAAAAGCAGTTCCTATAGCCCCTCTGCCATCCGCCATGGTCACTCAAGCTGCTTATGATATGGGAAAACCTCCTTCATCTTCAGACAAAGTAAATCACTCAGATTTAGTTTTGATAGGTGATAGGTCTATTTCTCATACACCTCTGTTTCTTCTTACTTATGAGATTTTCAACAGAAATGTCCATAATTTCCTTGTTGATTCAGGAGCGTCTTCAAATATTATGCCAAGAACTGTGTGCACCAAATTGAATATTACACCTCAAAAATCTGTTGTACACATAGTTCAACTTGACGGAACTAAAGTAGAGGTACTTGGAGAGATAGCATTAGTTTCAATCAAGATTTTTTCTAATCAAAAAGTTTCACAGATAATCGATATTCTAGTGGATGATATCCCTGAATTTTATGGTTTAATTTTAAGTAGGGATTGGTCTGAAAAGTTGCGTTGATACTTTGCAACTGATTGGTCTCACATGTGGTTGCCACACAATGGTAAACCAAACCAAATTAGAGTAAACCGTAAAAAATTCATGAAGTACACAGTCAATGATATCGAAGGAAGCAATGAACCTGTAGCCTTCACTAATAACATTATTGGAAACTACTTGACTGAGTCATTCTTGGGATCCTTTAATGCTCAAATATCTCCCTTTCCAGATAATGTTGTAATATCTCAGATATAAATTTTTTCACAAACAAATGCTTCCAAGTGTGTAGATGTAGTTGATAAAGTTGTAAATAATTCACTATTCTGGACTCTTTATTTTGATGGTTCCAAGTCTGAAGATGATGTAGGTGTAGGATGCATCTTAATCGATCTGTAAGGAGAAAAAACCATGTTAGCTTGCAAGCTTGAATTTCAATGCACTAACAATACTATAGAATATGAAGCTTTAATTCAAGGGTTGTACAAAGGCATTGGCTTTAATGTCAAGTGTTTGCAAGTATATGGAGACTTGGAACTAGTTATTAAACAGGTAAGAAACACAATCCATTGCGTGTCTGGGCATCTCAAACATTATCAATCTTTAGCCCAGAATCTTGCTTCTTATTTCACTGCTTTTAACATTTCTTCAGTCCCGAGATTACAAAATGCAAGTGCTGACTTACTTACCAATGTAGCATCTAGACTTATACCTTCAGAAGAATTTAAGTTAGATATATTTTCCATAGAGTTAGTTTTTAGACCATCCATTCCTGATAATGTAACAAATTGGAGAGTGTTTAATAATGATGTTGATATAATCAATTTCCTTTCATCAGAAGGATCTTAATGAACAAATCATAGATGAACACGAGCATGACTTGCAAATCAACCATAAACAAGATCAAAACCTAATTCCGAAATCTGTAGTCAAAATGGAAGATTTGAAAAACAGTTTTAAGAATATTACCAACTCCAAGACTCATAGTTCTGCTTTGAGATTTGAAGTGGTAAACCTAAGTACAACCTCAAAACCTCAAAATGTCAACCTAGGTCTTGGTTTATCCCCCGAAGAAAGGATATCATTCATCAAGTTGTTAAAAACATATAAGAGTGTCTTTGCCTAGTATTATTTAGAACTCAAGACCTATGATTCCTCTGTAATTCAACATACTATACCAATCACTTCTAATGAGAAACCAATTCAACAAAAGCTAAGAAAGATTCATCCAAACCTTGAAAGTCAAATCAAATCTGAGTTGAACAAACTTCTAAAAGCAAAAATAATATTTCCTATTAGACACTCAAAATGGGTATCAAATATGGTTCCTGTCAGAAAAAAGAATGGCGATATTAGGATTTGTATTGGCTTTAGAAACCTGAATACAGCTTGTCAAAAGGATAATTTTCCTTTTCCTACCATGCAACAAATATTGCAATCAATTGTAGGTTTTGAGTTAATGTTTTTTCTTGATGGATTTTCAGGATTCAATCAGATCCTTGTACATCCAAATGGCAGGTTAAAGACGACATTCGGGACCAAGTGGGGAACATATGCTTATCAGAATATCCCTTTTGGACTTATCAATGCAGGTGCTACATTCCAACGCGCCATGGATATTGCTTTTAAAGGTCTAATTAATAAATCAGTGGTTATTTACCTAGATGACATTACAGTCTACTCTAGGAACATAAACAATCATTTGAATGACCTAAAGCATATCTTTAAAAGGTGCAAGAAATATGGCATTTCTTTGAATCCCAAAAAGTCGTACTTTGCTTTAGCAGAAGGCAAGCTTATTGGTTTCATACTGTCCAAGAAAGGGATTTATATTGATCTTGATAGAATCCAATAAATTGAAAACATTCCTCTCCCACATAACAAAAAGACTATGCAATCATTACTAGGCCAGGTCAAATTTGTAAAAAGATTTGTTCCAGATTTCTCATAGATTGTTTTGCCCCTTCAATCAATAATAAGAAAAAATGCAGTCTTCAAACGGGGTAAAAATGAAAAAGAGTCATTTGAGTTATTAAAAACGACTATCATCAATGCTTCTTCTTTAACCACTCTAGAGTTTCTCAAACCTTTTGTGTTGTACACTTTTTCATCTGATACATCATATGCAGTAGTTTTAACACAGCTAAACGATCAAAACGTAGAAGCACCTATCTCTTTTTTCAGTTCAAATTTACAAGGTGCCGAGTTAAACTACTCAATTGTTGAGAAACAATCTTTTGTTGTCTTTAAAACCTTGAAACATTTCAGACTTTTTCTCCTCAAAACTCATACAAAAATAATAGTACCTTACCCTGCAGTAAGGCAACTATTGATTCAAAGAGAAGTAGGGGAGAAAAGACCCAATTGAGTCACTACACTTCAAGAATACAATGTAGGAATCCGGCTAGCTAAAATTGTTAGGGGCCAAGGTTTTTGCAGGATGCTAACTGGAGCTTCCCACTTATCAACAGAAGAAGACCAAGGTAATGAAGTACAAATATCAGAGGTAAGTCTCAGCGATACACAATTACAGTATGTTGATTTGAAGTTTTATTTGAAGAATGGATACGCTCCTATGGATCTCAATTACAAAACAAAACGTGCTTTAAGGTTGAAATCAAATCAGTATCAATTGGTTGATGATGTATTATATAGAAAAAATTATGATTCGGTGTTATTAAGATGCATTGAGAAACCGGAAGCTGAAAAGGTTATGCAGGAGTTACATGATGGACCAGTTGGAGGTCATTTCGGCGGAAACACCATAGCTCATAAAATCCTACATGTAGGTTATTATTGGCCAACATTGTTCAAGGATGCACATGACTATGCAAGAAAATGCAAAACTTTTCAATCTATAGTTGGAAGAGAAAAGAAACCAACATTTCCTTTGTAGCCAGTGAATATCCAACAACCATTTGAACAATGGGGATTAGATATTTCTTCCAAGTAGCACAAGTACATCCTTGCAACCACTGATTATTTCACGAAATGGGTAGAGGTTATCCCACTAAAGGTAGCTAATACAAAAAGTTTTACAAATTTTATTGATCAGTACATAATCACCAAGTTTGGCCTACCCATAGCTTTAATGTTTGATAATGCATTTTATTTTTCTAGAAATACTATGGTAGAATTTGCTTTGAAAAGATATTTCAAATTGAAGTATTCAACCAACTATGATCTACAAGGTAATGGATTAGCTTAATCAACAAACAAAAACCTTATAAGAATCATCAAGAGGACTATAGACCAAAATCATAGGAATTGGCACAAAGCATTGACATTTTCTCTTTGGGCAGATAGAATAACATAGAAAGCCTCAATCAGATTTTCTCCTTTTGCTTTAGTTTATGGAAAGGAAGCAGTGCTCCCCACAAACATAGCAATCCGATCTCTCGCCCTAGTGCAATTTATCAATGAAAATCCTTCCTCTTCTCTTCAAGCAAAACAATTTCGGATCCTTGAACTTGAAGAAGAAAGAGAAAAGGCTAAAGCTACCCATTCCCATCATCAACAGTTAGTCAAAGCCTCATTTGATACAACCTCTGCCAGTCATAAAGCTTTTGAAGTAGGTGATCTAGTTTTGAAATGGGACAAAGCACATGAGAAAAAAGGTAAGCATACCAAGTTCCAAATACTGTGGCTTGGACCATTCCAAATCATTAAGAAAATTGGTCAATCAACATTTCTTTTACAAGACTTGTTAAGGAAAATGGATACCTTTCCTTTCAATGGGAAAATTCTGAAAAAAAAAAAAGAAAAAAAAAGAAAAGAAAAGAAAAAACAACTTTTCCTAGAAGACAACCTCTTCTATTTTTGTATCATATTGTCTTCAAAATTCTTAAGAAAATAAATGTTAATGTAGTATTTACTTTTGGCTTCTCAAAATAAAATCTTTAATAATATTTTGATTTTTTGCTTCTATAAGTAGGAAAAGTTAAAGAAATAATTAGAGCATTTGAGTATCAAAATGAACCTTATTTCTTTGAAAAACTTGACCTTGCTAAAAAACATTTGCTCAATGAACAAGCTCTTATCTTTATAAAGTATAGATGTCTTGTTATCAGTCAAAGAAAAGAATCTTTAACTTAGTAAGGAATTTCTACAGATTAGTATCTCAAAACTTATCATTATCATCCAAAACTCTTTAAAAGGGCCAGTGATTCACCCCATCAGATAAAATTTTCTTTTTTCACAGTGTAATTCTAAAATATACAGAACTTAAAAGATAATAAGTCTCATCACGAGCTTGTTTACTATGATCATAGGGGAATAATTAAACTGATATTACCAAAACTTCATATCAAAATAGGGTAATAGCCAATGGTCTAATCAATCAAAGGATAAGGGGTATCATCAAGAGCCAGCTTGTTCATTTTAGTTACAACTGGTGCATGTCATTGTCATTTTCGGGTTACCAAGCTTAGATAATGTCTTTTAAATTTTAAAAGAAAATTACATCAAAACAAAAGAAAGGTCTCAAGGAAAAAGAAAAAGAAAATTAATATCATTTTGAATTTTGAAAATTGCTTTGGATGGAATAGTGAATCATTGTTAGTTAAAAGGTAACCCTGTGGAGGCTATGAACGCCTGCTGGCAGTGGAGACTCTATCTGTGATAAGTGAGAAAACAAGAAAAACTAATTTGTAGAAGATACCTGCTGTATCTTTTAAAAATCTTAGAATTCACTAATGCAAACATTTGTATTTTTATCACTACAAGGGTAAAGCATTTGAATAGATAGATCGAGTAAGTGATTATGATTTCAGAGGAATATGGTTTAATTTATAACTCATGTAATTATTATCCCTAAAACTTTTCTTCTTTTGAAAGTTTTTAGAAATTTCAAAAGATCAATCAGAAGATCGCTGGTTCTCCCAAGTGAATCGCCAATTGTTGTACTATGTAACAACCCCCCGATTTATACGAATAATAGTTGATATTTGACATATAAATGGGCACTTTTTTTAAATTTTTTAGTCTTTGAAAAATAAATCCTAACTCCAAGAGATTACCTTGAAATCTCTTAGAAAACAACCCAAGGTTAGGATTTTTTATCGCAAACTGCATTTCCCATGTGATAATTATAAACATCTTTAAGTAAATCTTGAATTGCGATATGCGATGAAGCCCCCCACTACAATGTTCCAATCATAACGGCTTGAGAACATGCGATTGCACTTCGCAGAGTTGCAAATAAATAAGGCTTGCCATTGTGTCATCCTTTAACGATTTGCGAAATGCGATATTGTGATTTTCGTAATCGCATTTTGCATTATATGTAGGAAATGCTATATTAGAACATTTAAAAGTTGTGATGCGCGAATAAAGCACCAAGCGTGGGAAGTTACTGTGTTTTAATATAATAATGAATGGTTTGACAGGGTAATTAATGTTTAGCAGCCCAAGGAGAAGTAATGATGTTTCAAGTTATGGCTAATTAAAGCTGAATATCTCATTCGAAATCCTTCCACGATTCAAAGTCATTTCAGAGAGCTTTCGGCCTTAATTTCCCTATATTGTCTACGCTAATATATCTCTTCCATTTCAGGTAAGCTTCAAAAGACATGTCATTGTGGAAGGTGATGCCAAAGAAGAAAAAACAGAGCATTACAGAGTCTGAGCTATCAGAAATGTCTCTTATATTCTCTAATACAGTTTGCAGCACCGATGGGGGAGCGACAACATGGCAAGTCATATACAACAGGCTTGAGGATGAGCGTCCCAAAATTATTGTTGTAAAGGAAACGATTGATTCAGTAAAACCTTCGGGAGTCCAATTCAAAGATGTTGCCTATTCTTTCCTTCACAGAATATGAGAGAGCGAAAATACTCCCATATACTGATATGATTAAGTGGGTGGTGGAAAATCTCATTATTGAAGACAGGCAATTCAGGAACTCGAGGATGGAGCTCATGGGGTCATTCAAAGCTGAAGACCTGAAGCAAATGTACCATATACTTGACCCTTAGGACATATATGACAAGTCATACCTGGCCAACTTTGCAAAGAAAAACGAAGAACCTTTCAAGATGATCCAGGGCTGGAGGGTACTAGAGAACAAGTTCAAATTTGATAAAATGAGTATGTATCCTATAGCCTCCTTAGCAAACCCCTACAACTATGCAGCTGCTATGTTATGTAGGCTATATGGATTACTTAACAATGCTAAGTTTTCCAGAGAATGGATTCCTTTAATTGATGCTTGTGGAAATTCCCACATAATGAATTGGGCCACTATGCTATCTGATAACCTAGCCACTGCTATCTCCGAGTATCGTCAGAAGAGATCCTCCTTCGCAGAGAACCTTCTTCCATTCTATTTCAGTGCCTACATCATGGATGCCATCTGTTTGTGCACTAAATTTCCAAGCATGGGTTGGAAATGGACCTTGCAGGACCCCTACCCTACCCGTCTCAGCGATAAACATACTTGGGAATCCCATTATATACCCCATTTTTATAAAATATGCCATGCTGTTATTTTTCCATTGCATCAATTAATTTTTAATAAGAAAGCCCCTAGGTTTTCCAAAGAAGCCGCTACAGACTTTCTCGTAGTGGGCAAGTATTTTGTTGAAGAATGGTTTACATACATCAGGGTTTTTGGCAGTGCAACAGACTCGCATGTCCTCCCTTTGTATGTCTCTGATAAATTATTAGCAAGAGAAATAGCCCACCAGATTGTGGGAAAAGGCTTGACCAAGACCCTAAAAGATAACAAAAATTCATTTTGTCCATCTTTTCCTATTCGGTGCGATTCTTTTTCATTAGAAAATTTTAACCATGCAACCAAGGAGTCAGTAAGCCTAGAAAGCCTCAGGCTCCATACTTTCCGAAAAAGGAAATTTGATCCAGACAAAATAGCACATAACATTACTACTGCAGTGAAGATCAAGCCCTTTAACCATGAGGCTAATAATTCTGAAGACCTTTTACAGTTCGCTGAATCCTTCGAACAAGAATTTGAGTGGGCAAGGGAAAATATGAGTCCTAAATATTTTGAAACCTTTCAGGAATTTAGAAACAAAAGGCTTGAAATAATTCTGCTGCATTTGTTAAAAATCGAGGACAAGCCTACACCTAGTGTGACTGTCAACAACGAGGGACCAAATTCTCGCATAGAGTCTCAAGTGGATACAGGAAAAGCACTGGATACAGAGAGGGCCCAAGACAACGAGAATAAAGCGGAATCCAGTAGGAGGTCAGCTGAAAAGCAAGGTATGAACAACCCAACTAAATATACTGGTTCTGAGATCAAAAGTACCAGTTTGGAGCAGGAGTGGGACCAATTTAGCCCAGGAAACCACGGAATATCATACTCCTTTGCATACCCAGAAAATTACAGAATCTGAGCCGATGGATGAGTAAGGGACAAGTTCGAAGCAGATAGAAACCATTCTTGCTTTGCTCACATCAGAAATTGTCCTAAAGGTGACTGAAATTCCTCCTTTAGATGTGTTTTACAACCCACTTCACAAAGTTGTAGTACGGAGACAGAGGAAAAGAAGGAGGGTAGAGACACCCGAGATCCCACCAGGGGTCCCCAATGGACATAGTCTAGAAGGATATTCCTTCCAATCCAGCTGAAAACTTGACCAGACTGTCGTAGTTTATAGGGGCATATGCAACTGCCACCATGGATAAAGCTACCGAGATATCTATTTTGTTAAGGGAAAAGGACGAGAAGATCGCTCAATTGTTGTTGAACATGGAAGTGTTAAAGATAAGCCATGAAGTAGACATTTCTGCGAAGAACGTGAAAGTTCAAGAATTGCAAGAGACCACGAAAAAATATGAAGATGTCCCTACAGTGGAGGAATTCACCAAAGAGGCACTAGAGCTAAATTCCCTCCTATTAAAATAGAAAGAACAATTTTTCCAAGAGATGTCACATATCACTCCTTATCTGATCACCAGTGACCAGCTAATGGATAAGGCGATTGACCAAAGAACTGAATTTACTGATCTAAACACAAGAATCTCAGAATTCATCGAGTGGCAAGAAACATAAGAGGGAAGGAGAGCTAATCTTCCCGAGATTGAGGAGACACATAAGGACATTCTATTCACGGATTGAGATGCGTGGATCAAGCAAGCTGAATTAGCAGTGGCAAGAGCAGCAGGGGTGTCGAAGAACATAGTAAAAGCGGTAAACCATGATTTGTATGCCACCAACCTGGTGAAAGAAGGGAACTCGAAAATACTTCCCGATTTAAAGGACTTGCATAAACGCTGGAAGGAAAGAGCGGAAATCCAAAGGGAAGCGATCACAAAGTTAGCAAAGATTGACTGGGAGGCGTATTGGCAATATCTTGTCAAGCCACACAGACAAATCATGACCCTTAACTGCTCACTCCATTCAACTCAGCAGATGATGCCACCTCTCACAGATGCTATTTTTTGCAAGACAAGTTAGAACACAGTTTGGGGCACCTCCTCAAGTCGAACCGACGGCTGATATATGCAATTTAAAAGAGAATCTGGTAGACATCAAGTCATCACTATAACCTCTTTTCATCAAGTCACTTTTATTTTTAGAGTTAGTTAACTAGTTAAGAGGAAGGTTGTTTGAAACTTCCTCAAATTTTTGTATACTCTATTTTTGAACATTAGTTAGAATAATATTTATGCTTTTCTCATACATTTAGAGAAGGGTCCGTAATTTTATCAAAACATTTGCAAAGAATGCACTTCTGTAATTTGTGAATGCTTTGATGAAATTATGGAACATGGTCGTTTCTTTTAAATATCAGACTACTTTCCTTTCATGATGCATTATTGTATACTTGGGAGATAATTTGATCTGAAGAAAGGAGCTGAGCTATGTCATTAGTCAAATGAGCAGAACTTCATACATATGGTATGTATATCTTGTATGATTAGTTATGTTTATGTTTAATTAGTTATAACACTTCATTTTCATGAATTGTATATGAGATATGTTCTTTCTGTTAAGTGTTAATTGCACTATTGTATGATGCTTAGCTAAAATTGTTTATTTTCATATATAATCATCAGATATATGCGATATAGTTTATACATTTCTTTGACTAACTATTTAGTCAAAGAAATTATCTTTACACGTTATCACCTCTGTTTAATGCGTAATTGATCTTTATTATCGCATGTCAAATAGATATCTTTTTAGATCGCATATTGCACATAATACCTGGGTTTATATTAAATTAAGTTGGCTAGATATTTGCATGATAGAATAGGCCATTTAGTTATCACTATCCTTACTGCAATCGCTTGAAAACTACCCACTCTCATTTTAAAACCCACACTGGGAAACTAGTCCCATTATCCCCAGCAGGGCCTACCACTTCAAACGGAAAAGGACCTGTCTTAAGGTTTGGACTGGGTGGTTATCCTCCATGTTGGAGCAGTAGAAATATGAGGCTTCAACACGTCTGTACCATGATGACTTGCTATACTGTTTCTTTATACTTTTGGGTTATATGCAACCACTCAGTTATTTAGTGTCTATTTTTTTCTTGTTTCGTTCCCTGCTATAAAAAGGCTACTCACAATATTTTTCATATGTATATATATATAATCATTTAATTATACTAGGTTCATTTTAATGATTCTTTTGTATACAACTAGCCAATCGACGTTCATCCAATCATATGTTTTACTGTTGGGTTACTACTGGGTCATAACAATTTTTAATATAATTTTCTATTACGGGTTCTCGTAAATAGCTATTTCAGTCTTTTTTTTTTGTTTTTTTTTGTATTTGAAAAGGTTCTCGATGAAATTTAATGTTAGTCCATTTCAGGGTGTTTAACTCTTGCATCCAGTTTCCTACTGGTATCCATTTATTTTGCTCTGATAGTAACATTTCCTTCCCTATTATAGAAGATTATAAAGCTATTGATGCACTGATGCTATACCTTGAACTATTCATACTTTGTTTGTATTCTTAAATTACTTATAAATCACAATTGTTTATTTATCTAGATTAGAGCGAGGGACTGTTCCAGGCTAACTAGTCCCAACTGGTTACGACCTATAACCAACCTTCTTGTATTGGTACACACAATATGGCAGAAAGTAAATAAAATTCCAATTGGCATCCATACAACATAATTCATTCAGGGAATACATTCCAGAATATGAACAAGAACATTCTCACATTTTGCAAGAAAATAATAAATCCCAAATAACATAATTAACACTTAGGTTTTATTAACTGTTAGAACCAACCACAAAGTCACTAGGAAAGAGAGTGCTCCACCCAACCAATGAGTATCATATCCATTACCGAAACTCCCCTTGATCCAGTTTCTCTTCCAAACAATTATCTGATCAGTGAGTGTAACAGGTCCAACCCTTGACATGCTCTGACCCCACCAGGTCTAGTCTCAGGTCCAAACTAAGCACGCATGCCTCAATTTGGATTACACTACCCAACTAGCTCAAGAATCCTTTTCTTGGCAGTGTCCTGCCTACCTTCACCAATGTCTTGTTACAGGTTCACAAGCTTACAACTTCATTCTCCTCACTTGGACCTCGTCCCACTAAGTACCAAGTTTTCAAGGTTGCCTCAAGTTTTCTCCCCCCTCACCCTCTTGGCTTCCTTGTCCCAACTGAGATTATTTATCTCTAGGAGAGGATAATTATTTTCTAATTGTTTGGTAAGTGAAACTTCTCATTTAGCATTATTTCCCATAGCTTCTGGCTGACCATAGTTAATATTATCTATAAAAATAAAACAACATTTATCATTCATGTTTGGCCTTTCACATGGCTCTCAATTTTACCAAATCTTTTGCGGTAAAACAAATTATTTATAGATTTTTACCAAGGGGTGTTACATCTTCCCCCCCTCGAGCAAAACACGATACTCAATGTTTTCCTTCATCCTCAAAGTGGGTTGGAATATGTCTTGCGCATATAATCTTCATCTTCCCATGTATCTCTTTCCAGCGTAAGTTCTTTCATTACACTTAACTTCCGTACTGCTTTCCTCTATAGCAAAATTTTCTCTCTGATCGAGAATGCACAGAGGTTTGGCCAGGATTACTCCTTTTATTTCACCCTATATCCACCATCATTAGGGGCATTAGTCTCATCAATCATTATTTAATAAACATGTATATCTATATATAATATTTTCAAATTTTATTTCATTCACCATTAGTTATTATTTATGTACCCGACAAGGTTCACCAATATGCATCACAACCCTAAAAGGGTTAATTGCCTACATTCAATGAGAGTTAGCAGCATCATTGTATCTCACCAACAATAGTAATTAATATTTTTTCTTACCCAACAACTACGGCAATTGCTAAGGACTCTATCATGTGGTTCCACTGTAATTTCAGATCATGAAAGTACCAATCATGTTTGGACTTCTCATAAACCATTTTCTATTCTCAGTCCTTTATGATAGGTTGCAACTAGTGTATAATTTGTCGTACTAGGTAGCATTACTATTCTTTTAGTTTAATTCCAAACATTATATATAAACAAGGGAGCCACTGCAGTGGCGGTAGTCCCTACCAGGGTCTGCCACAACAACAATACAAAATTGTAATTATAATTGAATTTCTGGTTTTTGAATTGTTTAGAAGCTAACTGGTAGATGGGTTTTATTTGTACCATGCATTCTTCATAGTTATCCAACACTATGGATCTGTGTGTAGTGAAAATCAATTTACAACACTAGGTCCCATGAAGTTTAAGTTGGTTAGTAGGTAAACCCATTAAGCCTTACACGAAGCTAAACATTCCCATAGAGTGGAAATAAATGACATTGAATCCTATATTTTAATACATATAAATCACAAGCTCACATCCAACTGGTAGTGACATTTTACAGTTACATACATGTACGAAAGGTCTGACACTTAAAAAAACATATCATGTTATTTAGCTTTGCAAATAATGGAATGAACACAAAAAGGCTAGCTGCGCATCAATGGAAGACCCTAGTAAACCCCTTCGAGATAGACCCGCAGCATACAGACCTTTCCAGTTGTTAGGAAATGGAGCTTTAGGGAGTCCCTCTTCTGAGAAAAACCCGCCATCATCCTGAAGGTTCAAAAAGTCTACTTTTTTACCATCATTGGGACAATGATTCGGGTTAATTTTTTTTAGAATTTCAGTATTGTAATATGTAGAAACCAAGAAAAAAATTAATAGTCAGGAACTCAAACTAAATGTTATAAAACAAAATAAATATAGGAGTTTGTTAATAGGCATATAAATTAAGAATTGCATCCACTTTGAGCCACACCAACTTTGAGCCACACCAACTTGTACTAATGGTGGGATTTGTTTCCACGGAGTTTCAAACCTAATGCTTTTCACTGTAGATAGCTTTAAACTAAACACCTCCTAATAAGTTAAGCTCTTGTGATACTGCAATTTTTTTAATTATTAGAAAATTAGAACCATATTATTTTTATCTTTTCTAATTAAAATAAAAGAATTGAAAATTAAATTATTTTATCATTAAAGATTTTGAAAAAAAAAAACTAATATTGAGTATGTTTAAAATAGTAAAATATAAATATTAAAAATCTTTCCAAAATTATTCAGTACAAAATAACATATATAAATGCACAATAATAAAAAATTAATATAAACCCAAAAAATCCAAAAATCAATCTAATATAAAATGATATATATTCATACAAATCTAAGTTGTTTGTGATAAGTTTTGGAGTTTATTTAGATATATTTATTGGTATAGTTGGCTGAGACAGCGATTTGTTGAGATTACAAATTAAGTTGTGAACCCTTTACCATTTGTTTAAGATAAATCTATATATACATATATAATTAGAAAATTATTTTTATGCTCAGCTCTCTTAACCATGGTACACAAGATATGACTTAAAATGTGTTATATCGTTGCATATCATAATCATTCATCCATGTTACAACAGGGAACAGGGGTATAACTAATATTTTCATTCATCTGTCAAAATTTGCTACAAGTACAAAAACTCCGATTAGAAAATTTCGTTAGTACTTTTGTTTAAGAGATGCCAAAATTGTAGTGTGTGATATATATAAAAACAATTTAAAAAAATGATGCTGGCCATTTTTTAAGCCAATAATAATACAAAACAAGCGAGGATGGTTTCACAGAGCAGTGAACCAATTACAAGAAATCTGAAATGATGACAGTCATTTTTCAAGCCAATAATAATACAAAACAACCGAGGATGGTTTCAGAGAGCAGTGAATCAATTACAAGAAAACTGAACCTGTCACAGTGGTACAAAAACGAGTTGGCTAGATATCAATAGAGGCGATCCCTGTAAATGAGTTGACTAGATATCAATAGAGGCGATCCCTGTAAATAGCATCAACGCCAATTACTTTTGAAAATAAATAAAGCCATTAAAAAATAAAATATGATGATGATCTATAATTATAATTAAACATGAATAGCTTTATAATTAACCCTAAATAGCTTTTGCAAAAACAAGTTGGTTGGATATCGGTATAGGCGTTCCCTGTAAACAACATAAGTCCAATTACTTTTGAAAATAAATGAAGCCATTAAAACATTAAAAGAAAAGTAATTAGCTGTAATTATAATTAACCCTGAAGAGCCTCTGCAACGGAATCTCTAGATTCAAATTTGATTAAAGAATAGACAGTTGCAAATATTAGCGTCTCAACATAATTCCTCTCCGCGGAGATTTCAGGGGTTTGAAAATTTTGAGAAATGCAATTTATGTAGAGAAAGAAAAAACGACAGACACACCTCATTCACCAGTTGAATTTTGCGAGGTTTGATATTTCCAAACCTCTTATACTCTTTTTCGAGCGGAGATACAAAAATGTTTGGAGGCAAATTCTCCATGTATATTATTGCCCCGATTCCTACTTCTTCAACGAATTAGAGAAATATAGAGACACGATGTTACCTGTTCATGTCGAAGGTTGCAATTGGATACCTGCCTGCCAACAAAACCGATAAAGGCTCAGAACAATTCACCTTTAACTCTATATTAATTTTAACAGACATGTAAATATTTACTAATTTACATATTATAAATTGGACATATTAAAATAAATTCAACATATTAAACCGAATGTAAAAATATTTACAAACTTTCTTACATTACATCTACACATTACCCCTGTACTAAAATGTAAAACCCTTATTAACACAACACTAACAATACATTCAATATTATATTAATTAAAATATACACACTTCCATATATATCACGATATACACTACCTTCATGTATATCTCACATATACAATATTATTTTTTAAAACTTTGCTTACAATATTATTTGTTTTAACTTTGCTCACCACTCTGATTTGATTCAAGACTCCCAAGGAAATCCATTCTCAGCCTTGAGACACTCAATTCCACAACGCTCATCCTTTCCCATTGTCATCTGCTACCATCATATGAAAAGGACATCGATAACGCGAGCAGGTTCTTTGCTAAAAATGTTTATATGGGTTGTCAATAACCATCCTTCTCGCAAGTTCTGTGGTGTGATTATGGGAATGAAGAAATTTAAATCCGGTGATGTACACAGGCTGCAAAAATATCTAATATATTTAATATATTTAATTTTTATAAAAAATAAAAAATTATATTTCATTAAAATAATGTACATCTAAGCAAATATAAAACTGAGTTAAGGTGGTTATTCTTTCTGGATCTCTTAATAAAATTTATTATTAAAATTTAATTTTTATTAAAAAATAAAAAACTATATTTCATTAAAATAATGTACACCTAAAAAATATAGGAGTTGTCTATAATGCGACTTTTTGGAGATTTGGGTGACGGAATTCTGCGGAAGAAATGAGGTTAAATCTTGATTTTTAGCAGTTAAAATGATTTTTTAACTGCATATTTGGATTCAGCGCCCTTAAAAACCCCTGGGAGCCATTCATTGTGCAGAAACTAGGTATCAAACTTGGGATTCCAATGAATTGCTGCCGGATTTTGACCGGGAAAATCCGCCGGAAAGGCTTTCAAAAAGTCGCGTTATAGACTACTGCAAAAATATAAAACTGAGTTAAGGTGGTTATTCTTTCTGGATCTCCTAATGAAAATGAATTAAGGTAGTTATTCTCTCTGGATCTCTCAACCTGCTCACCCTCGTCAACTTCATCAAAATCATTTCATTTACGGAGTATATCAGATTATCCACCGAGCACATAACATCGCACGCCTTGTCTTATTTTCCAACTTTGATTTCGCACGCCTTGCCTTGCCTTATTTTCCAACCTTGATTTGGCTAGCTTTATGCGCATGTAAAAAGTTGAAACTTATCTAAATTTTGAATATATAAAGCAATCAGTTAGAAGTTGCTGTCTTTGGCGTTGGGGACTTTACAACCTGTGGGCTCCACGGAGCTCAGCAATCAGTTAGAAGTTGCTGTCTTTGGCGTTGGGGACTTTACAACCTGTGGGCTCCACGGAGCTCAGCAGAGCCACGTCTTTTCAGAGGCTCGGAGACAGTGGACCTTAAACGCGATTTGGCAGGCTTTTTGTGCACGTGAAAAAACTAATTTCGCAGTTATTAAATCGAATTTCAAATAGAAAACTAAATTTGAAATGTATAGAAGGATCGGTTGGAAGTTCCTGTCCACGCACAAGCGATTGCAGAAGCACGTGCTTTGACATGGTAAAAGATCAAAGAACTTTAAACGCAGCCCTTTAATCTTCAGAAAATGCCAAAAGAACTTTATCTGTGGCTCCAATTACCCATGAAATCGGCAACAACAAAGCAACCTAGAAGTGGGTTAACATGCTTCCGGCATTGTGTTGGTGCAGAATTGAATTCTAGAATGGGTTAACATGCTTCCGGCATTGTGTTGGTGCAGAATTGAATTCTAGAATGGGATTCTCCATGAACACTTTTAGATTTAGATTATCTATGAAGAAGACGAGAGGTTAGCCTCAACGATCTTCGAAAAATACTTTAATCACTCTGAGCCCTCTTACAG
The DNA here is from genome assembly GCA_000404065.3 of Pinus taeda. Classification (NCBI taxonomy): domain Eukaryota; kingdom Viridiplantae; phylum Streptophyta; class Pinopsida; order Pinales; family Pinaceae; genus Pinus; species Pinus taeda. The sequence continues at coordinate 98,078 of APFE030520646.1, forward strand.
CAAGGAGCAGTAACACTATTAGTGAAAAATCAAGGCTATGCCTGGTCCAAAGACGCCGTGCTTTGCAGAGCCATCTCACTGCCGGGGAGGAGTGCAAATGACAGATTTTTCGGGCAAATAGGTGGGTGGTGGTTAGCTAAATCTTTCTAGACAAGTAAAGAACGTCAGATTCAACCTTAAATTAAATCAAATCAAAAGTGGAGATGTTTACAAGTGCAAATCTCCAAACATCTGGCTACCCAGGGTTTTGTATTAGCCAGGCTAGGAAACTCCTTGGTCAAGACAGAAAACAAATAGGAAAAGAATATTGTCCACATTAAAAAATTATGCCTAAAAGTATACGCATGGCATAGAAAAATTAGGGAGCATGGTAAGTATACATTTTAACTAATTCACATGTGACATCGAAATATAATTGACGTCCTTCCGAATCAAAGATGAATCTTGAATGACAAAACCAAGACTTGTTATGAGACAGAGCCCGAGGCGTTGTAGCCAGGGTTGAGTTACAGTGCTGTGGGGCAGCCACTCAAGAGCGGCATCTAAGCCTGAGCAGGGCAGACAGAATTCTAGGGCGTGGCTTGAATTTAACACCTTGGTCTTACAAACCCTTGAGTAGGGCATTTTAAACAACCCAATCTTAAGGAGTCAAAAGGGATCTAGAGTGTTATTAAGCTTGTGGCGGTAAGCGGATTTAGAATAAAAAAAAAAATACAAGATACATTTGCAAACTGTGCAGTGTAGTCAATCAATAGTAGCAATTATCCACCAACAGTTGGCTGAATCTGATTATCCATGAACAGAGAAACTTCACAGTCCATTTAACGCAAATACACCCTTAGAGCATGCAGTTCAGGGACAGTGAAAGAATAAAATCCAACATCTGAGTACAATCAGCATATTAATTTACATTACAGCAATAAGAGGGAAACATGCCGCAGCATGACCATATACAGTGGTACCATAATCCAAGCCCCGGGATAGGGACTAGAAACCATGGCCAAATGCCAAAGAATTCTTATAACAAAAGAAGTAAAGCTATACAAGGGAAACCCGAGCTTGCTCTCAAGAGCTTCCATACAACTCGGCAGAGAAACAGTCGAAGAGACCCTTAGTTAACCGTCCAACGAGTAATGAACGAAGACTTTCCATTGAGGGCGGCTGAATGAAAAATGCATACCTGGAACCCTTGACCCGGTGCAAGGAGGACTTCCTTAAAGCAGAGTAGGCGCTCAACCTGTATCCACAACCAGGGTAGGAAACAAAGTAAGACTGTGTTAGTATGTGAACTAGAAACCAAATTATAACAGTTTGGATGAGGGGACGCAGTGGCTAAGAGTTGGGAACCTACCTGGGTCGGGTGGAGCCATCGCGAGCCAGAACATCTTTCAATGTTGCAACAAACCTTCACCTTTGAGACCCAAACTCTGCAACCAAAGAATGCAGACGAGGTCACGCATAACACAAAATAGAGGTGTAGCTAATGTGTAGAATCTCAAAAAAAGAAGAAACAACTTCACTGCAAGTTGTTTACCTGAAGGATGCAGGAAGCCTGGTGTCGCCAGCGATGGAAACAGAATGGAGAAGTTGACAACCTGAGCGGCATGAGTTCTGCCTACCAGAGCTGGCACTGTTGGAACCGACTTGCAAATGAATTCCACTATCCTGAACGAGGCTTAGGTTGAAAACCGCGGGTTGGTGTTAGCCGTTGGATAGCCAGGCGAAATCATCACCGTCGATGATAGCAGGACTACCCACAATGCTGACACAAACTGCCAGCGACGTACAGAACGGACTGCCAGAGTTAAAGGCACCTTACCTCGACCATGTGATGGCGGATGAACTACCAAACGTCCTGATTCCGCGTGGATAGCAATTGCATGTCATCCAAGTGGCAAAGTAAATGAGCCATAAAGTCTTTACATTGGGTTTGGGAAAAATTTATGAAAATTCACAAAGCGAAACAAGCCATCCAAACTTTGGTTAAATCTTTTTTTTTTGGATTTGGAAATTCAGCAACCCGGCAATAAGACCTCCAATATAAAACTTTGGATAAAAAGCAAGAAACATCAAGGCTCTAAAATAAAACTTTGGGTAAAAGCGGAAAACATAAATTAAATGTTGTGGTCAACCCAAATTAATAGGCAATTAACAGCGAATCGAACGCTAATAGTCCCAGCAGGGACTAATAAGGGTTTATGATAACCTTCTCTTCTCGTTATGTTCAAGGCAACTATATTGTTGTCTACTTTTCCAAGTAAACTTAGTTATGAAATTTCTCTCTTTAGCATTAATTATTTCACATTCATCATGTTATTCTAATATAGTTATTTTCTTATAGGGCAGATCACATTTCATTCATCAACATATTATTTAATATAATTGACAGGTAAACTACGATGATGTGCTAATAAGATATGGTTTTTTCCTAACAGGGGAATTAACTAATTGTCTTATTAGACTGCCCCACAACAATCATACTTATTATCATTATACTTTTCTTTTAAAGATTAAGGAAGTTTTCCTTACCATGTCCCTATAATGTCTTGCAACCAAGCTCCCAAGATTTTAACATGCATCAATATTTCCACCATCTCAGACTATTATAAAGCTTGAGTATTCCACTTTGACATTAAAATAAATGTTGATCCTCAAGTGTTACACTTCCTTTCCAGGAATTTTCATGCTACTACTGCAATCAACTTAAATATCTCCTATTATAGAACTTTTATAAAATAAACTTAGCCATTCACATTGGTTCTAGCTTTTCATAATGCATTTCCACAAGATTCTTATACACGTAAAGCCATATAATTTGATGCTGACATTGATCAACAATAATTTCCCTTATAAAAATTTTGAATATTACATAGCTTCATTGCATCTTAGCAAGCATTCACGGAGCTTTCAACATTGCCCCTTGAGTCCCCAAAAGTCACACTGGACATTATCGTAGTCGTGATGACATCTTGTAAAAGAGTAATAGGGAAATCCAAACTTCTAGGTATGATCAAAAAGAAAAAAAAATCACAAGAAATTGAGTTAAACATGGTATGATTTTCAACATAAACAAATTCCCAGGTATTGTTGAGGCAAATTTAAGAGCCTACTCAACATTAGTATCCTGGTCCCTGTCAATTTTCACATTAATACATACATGGGAATATATATACCAGACAAGCCACACTACCATATCTAGGCATTTGATATTCTAAGATAATAAACCTGTCGAAACCCATAAGATTAGTTTTAAGCATCCCCTCATATGTTTTGTTCTCTTGCAATTCACATCAGGGCAACAAAATCAGAGTATTTGATATACTCATCCATTGTCATGTGAATATTATCAAGCATATTTCCTATGTTGTCAGCCTATGCTATGTTCCAAAACTTTAAAGAGAAAGCATTAAACCAACAATGACCAGGTTAAGATTTTTTCTTTGTAGCTTACAATTGCTTTATTCGGCCTTGACTTATATATATGTTTTCTATAGTTCTGCTAAATTTCTCATGGAATCCGGCCTACATCTATCCTTGTTTATCTTGTTGTACCAACTCAAATCAAATTTTTAATTATCGGAAGCACAATTAACAGTGATTTTTTAATTATCGGAAGCACAATTAGCAATCATTTCGGTTTCAATCAGAGTTAACCTTTATTATTATGAGGCAACTCAAATTCTTTACATGCATGAGTTAATTATTAGTTGATTGATCAATTAACTAGATGATCTCTAAGTTAGACTAATGTCTCACTACTTAATTGACTACCAACTAGTTCTATTAACAATTATAACTAGTTTAATTGATTACAACTGAAATTAACTCAACTTTGGCTCCTAAAATTTAGGAATCACTATCTACAACTGAAATTCATGTCCTTAACTCGAATTAACTAAGCTATACTCCTGTTTTTTAAGAATCAACACAAGTAAAGTAAATTGAACTTGAACTCATTAACTCGAATTATTTGTGCTTAACTAAGTGACAAGAGCCATGTCACCTCAGTTAACACCTCCGAGTTGTTTGCTAATGTGGAATTTTGAATTTCCTCACTTTAATTAAGGCATAATCAAAATTGAGACTTTCTTACTGTATTTAATCTCTCCTCCCCAATTCTTCCCAATAAGCCTTTTGCGTCACCCAGTAGTTCTAAGGTTTCCATTTTGAAACTCAAAGTCAACCTGATGATTGTGAGGTACACAACCTAGGTTTGGTTGACTCATGTACCTGAATCCCCATTCGTTATAACTACCTAGGGAAATTGGTAACTCAACCAACACATGAGGGGGTATGAACACTAAATTTAGGGAAGATTAGAAAACTTGACAATCTCCCTCACAAGATTCCTAAGCAAGTTATCCTTTCCACCATCAGGATCCATATAGGCATATCCTCGTCTTCATCTTCAATAGTTCTAATTAAATCTACAAAATGATTACATGAAATAGTTTGGAAATATATTCATGTTGGCTCTCCAACATTACCACATTTTAATTACATTACAAAACTTAGGAGATTAGAAAAAGGGATATTGCAACAAGTTATTTTTCTCTTTTAACTTTTTTTTTTACCATATAATCATTTTTTTAATCTATTTAATAGATGCATCACTATATATATATAGAGCTAGGATATTGAGTTCCTAAATACTTTGAATTATAAATATGAGGTAGAAGGTAAATCATTAGACTAGCTACCTTTGTAAATTTTATTGGATTTTATTAGATATCCCTCATAAATTAGGATTCCAAAAAATGCTTCCAAGATTATATGGAACGTGTATTTCATTGGAAAAAAAATACATAATCATACAAATTTAAATTTTATTGATATAAATTCATTAGTCGAAAAAACAATTTTATATTAAATTAATATTTTTTATTATATGAAATAATAATTTAATTTCATTTTCCACACATAAACAAAAAATGCTTCCAAGATTATATGGAAGTGGTATTTCATTGGAAAAAAATATACAAATCATACAATTAAACTTTATTGATATAAATTCAATAGTCAAAAAAACAATTTAATTAAATTAATATATTTTTTATTATAAGAAAATAATAATTTTATTTCATTTTCCACACATAACATTTTAGGAGTTGATTTGGTATGTTGTATAGTGGAAAGTCAGGTGATGAGATAACAGTCCATATTGTTCAATTCTCTATTTTAACTGATCATTAATATAATAATTTTATTATTTCAATTTATTTATCTAGAAATAAAAATATTCCATTTGTTTTTTCTTTAAATATATGCTTTTCATTTAAATGGTTTAATGTTTTCTTCCATTGTCCAAATTTTTAACTATCAACATTTCATTATTTTTGAAAATTTTTGAAAAAGTAATTATTATGGTTAAACTTCAATTTTATTTTTAGGTATATATTTATTTATTTTTACACAACATGAAAATCTATCTTAACCTAATTGTCATACCAGTATGGTATCTTAACCTAATTGTCATATTAGTATGGGATAACTATTATGAGCTACTATTAGCTGATACATGTTGACCCATCACTATTATTAAAAAAATCATTCCATATAAAATGAATGAGTAAAAAAATATTTTTTCATACTTTTAAATCTTGAAAGATTAAGATATATCTTTATATCCAAAAATTACAAATTTCTAATCAAACCCAAACATTTTAAATCATACTCCAATAACACTATTTATTATCTTTTCATCACTAATCAGTTAGAAAATTTCGATAAATAACCATATACACAAGGCCACTATTTATTAGTGCAAATCTTGGAAGGCCATAACATATACACATGTAGCTGCTCATTATCACTCATGGGCACTCTTGTAAGACTCATTGTAATGATTTAATTATGATTGCATTGCACAACTGTTTTCTTCTACATTGCTATTCATAATACCAATTTTCCTATAAATCTAAACAGAGTCGGCATTTCAAACGTTGCTGTAGCTGCTCCACTGCTCCCCCACCCAACTGGAGCTTGGGACATGTTCTGACATACAGCCAACGTAAAGACCTACAATGCTCAACACCTTCCAAGTCCTGTAACTCAGGGCACCTAAGAAGACAAAGGTTGCGAAGCTTTGTGCACTGCGCCAACCCTCTTATGTTCTTTAGCTTCATACATCCATGTACGTTCAACTCCTCTAAAGACCTCAAATGTTCAACCCCTGGAAGCTCTTCTAACTTGTCTTCACGGAACAGCAACAACGTCTTCAAGTTCCTCAAGTCACGGAGCGAGGGGAGTTCGCTGATGGAACATCTACTTATCTCTAAAACAGTCAAGTGAGGCAACAGTCCAACAACTGGCAAACCTTTTAATTTCGTGCAATTCAAGTTCCTCAAGTCACGGAGAGAGGGGGAGAGTTCGCTTATGGGACAGCTCTGTATGGTTAACTGAGTCAACTGTCCAACAGAAGCCGGCAAACATTTCAATTCCTTGCAATCATTCAGCTCTAATGTCTTCAAGTTCCTTAAGTCACCGAGAGAGTGGGGGAGTTCGCTTATGGGACACCTCCGTATTGTCAACTGAGCCAACTGAATTAACAGTCCAACAGAAGCCGGCAAACATTTCAATTCTTTGCATTCATAGAGGTCTAATGTCTTCAAGTTCCTCAAGTCACCGAGAGAGGGGGGAAGTTCGCGTATGAGACATCTCCAAATTCTCAACTCAGTTAACTGAGTCAACTGTCCAACAGAAGCCGGCAAACATTTCAATTCCTTGCAATCATCTAGCTCTAATGTCTTCAAGTTTCTCAAGTCACCGAGAGAAGGGGGAAGTTCGCTTATGGGACAAGCCTGTATTTTTAAATCAGTTAACTGAGTCAATTGTCTATTTTTAAATCAGTTAACTGAGTCAATTGTCTAACTGAAGCCGGCAAGCATTTCAATTGCTTGCAATCATATAGATATAATGTCTTCAAGTTTCCCACGTCTCCGAGAGAAGGGGGAAGTTCCTTTATGGGACAACTCCTTATACCCAACTTAGTTAACTGAGTCAACTGTCCAACTGAAGCCGGCAAACATTTCAATTCCTTGCAACCATTAAGCCACAATGTCTTCAAGTTCCTCAACTCACCGAACGAAGGAGGCAGGCTGTCCAGCAAAGGGCTTCCTACATCCAGAATTTCCAAATTGCTTAGCTATCCAATTGCATTTGGCAATTCTTTTATATTTGTCCCTGACAAGTATAATCCTTCCAGCGACCTCTGGTGTGCTACTTTGAAAGGCAATACTTCAATCTTCGCACAGTGTTGCAGATTTATGCGCTCAAACGTGCTTATATTTCCCAGTGTTTCGCTTGACATGGTTAACTTTGAGCAATAGCTCAAGTTAAGATATTTAAGCTTAATTAAATTCCCAAAGGTTTCTGGCAGCTTCTCCAAATTGGACCAGAATGAGAGGTCGATGCGTTGGAGCTTTCTTAGATCACCAAAGGAATCTGGGAGTGACTTTATATTTATGCATCTGGGTAACACCAAGGTCTTCAATGACAGAAGACGACAAAATTCATCTGGCAATCTTAATATTGGTGTGGAAATCCGTTCAAGGTGCTGAAGCCGCTCTATAGAGTTGGGAATATTGTAGAGGTCGCCTCGAATCTCTAAATGCCTCAACTGCAAAGGTGCCTGCAAAATGTTCCATGTTTCATCTATAATAAAAGATTCCTATCCACAAACCCTTCCATCTTTTTTCAAAATCTTTTTTATATTAAATGCAAATCAACAATACAAACTTTTAACTCAAAAAATTTCTAAGCACCTGCCATTCGCCTTCCCACAGTGATGTCGATTTCGTCCCGTACACTTCTAAAACTCTCAAATTCTTCACTGGAATCCAGGAAGGAAGAGAAGAGTAAGGATGGTTGTACCAACGAAGCCATACGAGATCTGGTATGTGCACCCTTGTCAAAATGTGCTTCAATAGACCATCTTCGCTATAGGGAAGATGCAATATTCCTCGATGCACTGTTATATCTGAAACCCCATTTGCATGCTTATCATCTCTAATTCCCCGCACTTCGCTTATTACCTGTTGAATGACGAGAAAAGATGGAGAATTAAAAATTGTACACAGATTTTGATTTCAATAACTTATAAAAATTTGAAAGATTTAGCACTTACAGAGGATGGGGACTGCAACAATTCATCAAGTTTGTCTATCCCACTCACCAATCCCGGAGCCTTGGCGATATCTCTTCCCAGATCACGAAGGTGATCATGCATATGTATCACATTGTGACTATCAACTTCTACTAGACACCTATCTTCCAAATTTTGAAAACCTTTCCACTTGCACCCGTCCCATATTTGGATAGCCATATCTCTGTTTTCTCCAATGAAAAAACATGCAACATCTAGGAATATCTCCCGCTCCTCCCGATCGAGTGCCTCGTAACTAATTTGCAGTCTCTGCTTTATCTCTGTGGGGAGTATCCGTTGAAGTTTGTCCAATTGGTCTTCCCAATAAGATTCGTTCTTTCTTCCACAAAGAAGTGCCCCAAACACTTTCAAAGAGAGAGGCAGTCCCTTGCAGGCTTCTAAGAACTTATTTACAAAAGATTCAAATTGTGAGAGTGGGTAAGGCTGTTTGAAGGCATGGAAGCAGAAGAGTTCTCGGGACTGTTGTTCATTCAGCCCAGTCAGCTTATAAATTGATGAGTTTTCAATTCCTGAGCTTGTGAGAATATCTTTATATCGGGATGTAATCAATATTAAACTATCTGATGGGATAACAGTTTGATCGGGCAAAAGTGATTCAATCTGATCCACTTGATCTACATCGTCTACAACTATTAAGGCATGACAAGAGGAGAGATTTTGTTTAAGCATCTCCATACCCTGATCGATGCAGTCTATTTCTGGATCTGATCTAGTCAAACTCTTGAGAAGCTTTCTCTGCAATGAAATTAAATTGCCCTTACCTGCGTTTTCTCTTACATCCGAGAGAAAACAAGATCTGTTGTACTGCGAATTCTTTCGATTGAAGAGTTCTTTTGCTAGGGTTGTTTTTCCTAGACCACCCAACCCAACAATTCCCAGGACAGGAGGTTTTCCACTCTGCTCTTGTTGCTGCAATAAAAATTCATTTTCAAAATGTTTTACCTTTTGATCCAGACCTATTGGATATTTGGCTACATGCAAAGGTGTCTTTTTCACTCTCTTCAAAACCTCTTCAACCACTAGATCCAGCAACTCCCCTTCATCGCTGGTTATTCACAACAAAAAATAATAAATCTATTAAGAAAATTCTTGACATATATCTATCCAAACATAAAGCAATACAATACAGCGAAACGAGAGATAAGGTGGAGTTCTCACCCATTGCAGGACTCCAGCTCGAGACCGCATATGTGTGAAACGGTAGCAAGAGCATTTCTCCAACTCTCAATTGTATTGGAGTCGTATCGCGACTTCTTTTGGTGAGCTTGATCATCATAATTCGTCTTATTTGCTAGTGATTGTAGGGCTTCAGCATACTTTCCATGATTGACGTGCGTCCACCTAAGCTCAGAGGGCTTGATACCGTAAAATACAGGGATAATCGTCTTTTTCGATTCCAGCATTAGGAGGAGTTCATTCAGACACCAAATAGAGTCTGCATATCCCGGAGAGAAAACCCCCACATGGACGGAGGCGGTTCTAATAGCGCTTTCTATTTGAGAAGTCAAATACTCCCCCCTTTGCAATTCCTCCTGATCTAGAAAGACCTTCAATCCCTGTGAGACAAGGCGACGATACAGATGGCTGACAAAGGTTTTCTTCACATCAGGCCCGCGGTGATTAAGGAAAACTTGATAAGAGACACAGCCAGCGGTGGAAGATGAGGCGGCCATTGCCAATTTGGAAATACAGATAGAAATAATGAAAAACCCAAACTGCAGAGGAGGTTGATCAGAACGTAGCAGAGAAATTGCAATGGAAAACCAAGAGAGATGCTCTGCCCTAATTGATGTACCCAAAGATGGGTGTTCCCACTTCTCTTCTCTCTGGGTGCAAGGAGAAAACAAAGCGTTCCACTGCGCTCTCGCGACCATTACATGCTCTCGCGACCATTACATTTTGAGTGCAGGGTGAGGAGTCAGGAATCTCACTTCGTGAATGGATCCCACGCGCTCAATTGCGTAGACGGTGGGATCCACACGCTCAATTCCATCGACCGCGTGAGCAACGAGCACTATCGAGTTGTGTGTGGGATCCACAAGCTCAATTGCGGAGGTTTCAGCGTGACAGGAATTCAGACAAAAAGACAAGTCAAAATATTGGGTTAAAAAAGCCAACAAGATCCTCAGCGTAAATATGACTTGTAAAGAAGACGGTAGAAGTTACTTGATCGTCAACACGTCGTTGGATGCAGTTACTTTACTTGATATTGTGTGAAGTAAATGCTATTTTACTATGTTTTGTAGTTTATAGTTATATGAAGATTAAATTAATTAAGTATGTCCGAGCATATAAGCATATAAACACTATGAAATAAAAAAAATTACATAGTATTAAAGTGAACTTGGGGATATGGTTTCAAGAACATGATAACATGATAAAGTAACATAGTCATTTTTTGGTTCAAGAAGTTAAAGTAATTAAATTTTAATTGAGATTATCATTCCTAACCATTAATGACCTTCCTTCATCCCTTGTCATTCTTCACTTGTTGTTCGTTGGTACAAGTACACACATATTTCACTTAAGAGTGTGTATGCACTATTATGAAAGTGTATGCATTACTAAAACATGTGCACAACTTGTCACCTCTCTTTTTTTGTGTGTGTGTGTAGCAACCTAAAAATGGCATTATCTCTCACTTTCATGCTAACTCTCTAAAATGGCATCATCTCTCTTTGGCCTCCACCATAAATCTCTAAAATGGAATCCACTCTCTCTCACAACCTTCCTGCCTTTCCCTTCCTCTCTCTCCCTATCACTACCTCCCTTCCTTAGTCCCTCCTTCACAACAATCCCCCTCTAGCTCTATCTGTCTCTCCCTCCCTCTCTCTCTCTACCCCGTTGTCCGCTCCCTCTCTCTCTCTCTCATTGTTTCTCTCTTCTTCCCTCTCTCTCCTCTCTAACCATGCATCTATATCCATTCCTCTCTTCTTCTCTCTCTCTCTCTCTCACTTCCCCCCTTTCTCTCTCTTCCTCTTCCTCTCCCACTTCCCCTCCCTCTGCTCTATGTGTTCATGTATTGTCTTTCCCTATTTATTTCACTCAATCTCTTTCCTGTCCCCACCTCTCTCCCCATCTCTCTCTACCTTCCTCCTACTTTCTTTCTCTCTTTCTACACACCTCCCTCCATTCCTTAATCCCTCCTTCACAAAAACCCCCTCTATCCGAACTCTATCTCTCTCACCTTCCTTCCCCCTCTCTCTTTCACCCCCCTCTCTCTTTCACCCCCCCTTCTCTCTCCCTCTATAGCTCTCTCCATCTTCCCCTCTCTCCTTTCCCCCATATCTCTCTCTCTCTCTCTCTCTCTCTCCATTTCTCTCCCTTTCACCCACTGTCCTCCTACTATACCCCCCTCACTTATCTCTCACTATATCCTCCCTCTCTCTCCCTTCCCCTCTCTCTCGTTTGTACCCTTCTATCCCCATTGCCCCCTATTGTAGCATGATTTTGCAAGAGTCAAAATTTAAAAGCTTTGACTTGTTGCAATGGGAGAAGATTTATAATCAAGGGTAGCTTTTGTAAATAATTTCATTAAATATCTTCACATTTCTTTTATACTCTCGTGTCATTATTTCAGCCCCATGGAACACATTTCGATTTCATGAATCAGTGTGCCTACTCACTGAGCTATTCAATTTCATTAGTGTAATCAATGTTGCGAATTTGTAGTGGTAGAATCGTTGTCATATCGATTTTCTTTAAAAATATGATTTACTGGCATGCCCTGGATTTAGGTGTGGAGTAGTGTATAATGGTGGTTTTCCATTATCTTCATGGTAGTCATTCAATCAAAGGGGAGTTGTAAATGATCATTGTAATCATCCTGGTTATGAGCCTTCATACCCAACAACTCGATGTGTCATGTGTTGCAAGGATAATCAAAAGTAGTTACACTCCAAGAGCTACAGTGGAAATGCATACCTAATCAAGTTAGATCCATACAATACAATGGTTAAGCCAAACATCTCCCTTCTTCATCACATTTAGTTTCTCTTTGTTGGGAGACATAATTCTTGTTTAAGTAATAGATCATGACAGTTTGGGAAGTTGTTTATATAACCTAGTTCCGAAGAAGGATATTTTTCCTTGGATACTCCTTGTATCATTTGAGTCCCTTGTTGAACCCTTTAAGTCATTGGGCATTGCTTCATTCTATTCAAGTCATGATAATGAATGGAGAAAAGTTGAACTCCTATATTATTGATGGAAACAAGTGAAAAAACACAAGGAATCTTCGACAACACCTCTATAATTATACAAAAGAGAGTTCTCATGTTTATGGTCCTTGTTATAGGCGCATTGGAATAAATTGATCACCAATATCACGATGGAAATTGTGGGTACTTTGAAGCTGTTGACAATTTTACTGTGCTCTGTAGCATACATATGGCCACCAACAACATAATGTTCTAGCCTTGAAAAGCAAGAATTAGCGAAGGAGACATTGAATGAAAGGGACAATGCCTATTTCGACTACTCTTCTTCAAGGCCCTGCATCCCTTGTTCTTATTATGATCATAGTGATGAAAAATACCATTGCAGTGAGACTAGATATCAAATGCCTTATAAATGAATAGAAGTGAAGAGTAGTTTTAAAGAAGTCAATAGGGAACAAATGTTCCCAAAGTATTTTGACTGCAAGATTACAAGGAAATCCTTTATTTGTTCCAAACAATTCTTTTTAAAAAGAAGAAAACAACGCATGCCTTATCAATATGAGAATTGGACTTTCATGTGATCAATCAATTGTTTTACCTTTAAATGAGGGAGTTGATGTTGATGAAGTATATCTAACTACTATTGATGTTTTTTCTCAGAATTTGAGTGCATCAACTCCAACCTTTTATTGGTGTACCATCTATAATTGGATTTCATTTCCATTTAGGGTCGTGATGCATCCTTGAGGAGGATGAGTACTACCACAAAACAAGAAATGACTTTCCTCTCTATATGACTTCACTATATTGTCCACAAGCTAGAGTACTCATTTTCCCTCAACTTGAAGAACTACTAAATATGCCAATTACAAATAAGCAAGTGAACGAAAATGTATGGAAGAATTTGTTTCAACGAAAACTGACATATGTGCATTTTAACAAAGGGAAAGAGATGGCCTCGAATTTCTCAGGTCAGGGTGGGACTTTGCTTGTTCGAAGACTACCCACTATAGATCCAAAAAGAGTCTTTGTTGGTAATGTTGTTACATTGAAAGATCCTTAAAATTTGGATAACTGTATTGTTCGAATATTGGCTGCAGTAGAAGGGGATGAAATAGTATCTACTGATGAGAAGGATGAACCTTTTGTGTTGGAAAATGATTAATGTTGGCTTATTTTTTTTATAGCAAGTCCTTAAGTCTGAAGGAGGCTGCAAATAGTTGATTATTGGGACCAGTACCAATGAGTGACATCTTGGGCAAAGTGATCTACAACCCGCACTCTTTTGTTGACCATGGTCCTCTTTTTGACAACTTTCTTCCATTTGGAAAGAAGTCAAAGATATATTTTTTCAACAACTTTGCATACTGGCAATGGTGCAAATTCATGGTCTATAGGATATGATGTTAAGGATTTGTTGTTTGAGGAGGGAATGGATGTTCTGAAAAAAAATGGACCGAGAGTTTGAAAAAGATAAAGCAATTGTTGATAGTAAAACTAGATAGTAAACGAATTAGACCTAATCTTGTATTAAAGCTACAAATAGAAGAGTGAAAGTTTGTCTTCTATATCTCCAGGCTAGAGTAAGAGATGAAGTTGATGAATAGATGCAGGAGAAGAGCATGTTTCTTATAGGTTGCCAAAGTCGCAGAACGAGCATACTGTGATTGAAAATACTACACGCCAATTTTAACAAAGAATAAAGCGATCATGTGATATACAATATGAGAATCAAAGTTCCATCGCTCTTACACCTTCTACAAGTATTAAAGAGATCCACGATCCAGAATGTCTTGTGCCCAAATCAATAAATTTATGATGTGTTTATGAAATCAAAGCTTAAACAATAGGCACCGGTCGGAATGGGTTGAATAGCAAAATCACTCTGTCAGGCCAGCCAGTAACTCCATTAGGCAGAAAAACTGATTCGTATTATTCCATCAGGTATGTTATTGTTATATACAATAGGGTGTGACTGTTTAGTTCATCTCCTAATGACTATTTACCTTCCTAATTTAATTATTTACATAAATTCACCCAATCATGAGGATTAGGTGTCAACATTCCCCCCCTTAATCTGAAGGGATGTTGGTGAGTCCAAGCATCGTTCTGAATCTTTCAAGCTTTCCTCTTCCAAGCGCTTTGGTGAAGATGTCTGCAATTTGCTCATTTGTGGAACAATGGCGGAGATGGATTGTTTTGGCCTCAACATGATGTCGGATCAAATGATATTTAATATTGATATGCTTTGTACGATCATGAAACTTTGGGTTCTTGGCCAACTTTATTGCAGAGGTGTTGTCAATCATGAGTGGAGTTGATTGTACTTGTTTCACCTGCAAATCTTCAAGAATTTTTCTGAGCCACACAATTTCTTTGTTGCTTCAGCTGCTGCCACGTATTCTGCTTTGGAATCTGTCGAAACTGATTGTTTGCGTGATCTCCAAGAGACAGCTCCTGATCCAAGACTCATAGCATATCCTGAAGCAGATACTCCAGTTTCTTTGTCTCCATCGAAGTCTGAATCAGAGTATCCAATCAAGTTGAAGTCGTCCACCTGTGTATACTTTATTCCAAGGTCTTGAGTTCCCTTCAAGTACCTTAGAACTCTTTTTGCAGCAGACCAATGTCCCTCACAAGGCTTTTGCATAAACCTGGAGAGGATTCCAACAACAAATGAAATGTCTGGTCTGGTAGTAGTGAGGTAGATGAGACTTCTTACAAGCTGTCTATACTTTGTTGCATCCTCAAATTCCTTTCCTTCAATAGATGTGAGCTTTAAGTTTTGTTCCATTGGAGTAGAAAGAGGATTGCACTCTGTCATGCCAAATCTGTTTAACAAATCTCCAATGTATTTCTTTTGAGAAAGAAATATAGATTTTGGATGTTGGGTTACTTCAATGCCAAGATAGTAATGAACATAGCCCAAATCAGTGATTTCAAAACTTTTTCCTAATTCTTTCTTTATGGATGCAATATAACTTTCATTGTTCCCTGTCATCAAAACATCATCTACATATACCACAAGATAGACAACTGTTTTGCCAACTTTCTTGACAAATAAAGTTGCATCATCAAGATCAAAATGATTGAAGTTGAGTTTCAGAAGATGCTCAGTTAGCTTTTCATACCAGGCTCGTGGTGCTTGTT
>APFE030520646.1:129298-147962 GCA_000404065.3 Pinus taeda
CCCCCCCTGCCTTTGAAATATCTTCCTCTTCCTCTTTGACCACCTCTTCCTCTTGTAGAATCTTGAGAAGGATGCTTTCTTTATGAGCAAGGCACACAGCCTCTTCAGAAGATTCAGGGGTTGTCTTCTTTCTAAAAGCTTTCTCTCTTTCAACAAACTTTTTCACAAGAGAATCAAAGGTTATATCTTTGAGATTTCCATTTGCTTGCAATGACTCAAGATAATTGGAGTAAGTAGGATAGAGTGCCTTGAAAAAAGCGATAAGAGGAATATCCAATTCAACCTCAGTGGATTTTATATCATGCATTATAGACTTTACTTCAGATGTAAGAGCAAGAGGATCATTATTTTGCAGTTCAAGAGTGAAGAGTTTAATCATGAGTTGAACGACTTCAAGTGCAAAATGTGAGTCATAGAGTTCTTTCAGCTTTTGAAAAGCTTCAAAGACAGTTGAATATGACGAAATATGGCGACTCACCTCTTCATTTACAGATGCTGCGATTAATGCATAAGCTTTGCTGTTCTTGTTTTCCCAAATGACGAGCTCTTTGTCTTAGGTAGGCTGTACTGGGTCATTGTCTCCTTCTCCGAAACACACTCCTTTCCACAACTCATTGAAGATGAGGGTGTGTTTTATCATCCGGGACCATTCAGGGTAGTTCTCCTTAGCAGTAAGAACTATTCCTACCATGGATATGATTGAATGCATTCTGTAAAAAAAACTTTTGCTGATAGAAAAAAAATACTTCTGCCAATATACAGTAAAAATGTACTCAAAAGGGCATTCTCAAAGGGTATTATCGTCCACTAAAACTTCTAACATAAGGTTTTCATGTACCCATTGAATCACTGTCATCACAACTTCAATACACGAAAAGAAAATGACTTTCACAAATGTACACAACTACCAATAAAAACATTCAATGCATGCGCAGTATACAACCTCTTTTAAAAAAAGGCTGAACGCATCATGGACGTTCTGCCTTCACCAAATATTCTGCTACAAATGTTGTCATCGTTCAAATGTATGACCAACGTTCAAATATTATAACAATCAGCGTTCAAATATTATAACAGGGAGCGTTCAAATATTACAACAGGCAGTAATACAATACCCTAACGCAATAGAAATACGACCTCTTCAACACAAAAAAAAACACTCTAGAAGTCAACGCTGGCTGTCATAGCATGGTGTTTTGGAATCCAATATAGCGCACTGCAAAATTTAACTCCATGTTAGGCCAGCAGCGTGAACTATGAAGCCATCGAAGTGAACTGGGCAATATTCATTCGCATTGGCAAGTTCCAAGGAGAATCCATGAATGCTAGTGGTAGGGATTCACACGCGAGCAAAATGGATCAACTGATCAGCGGCCAAACCACATGCAATTTAGTCGAGAAGTAGAGCAATGGAGATTCGAACCTCGACTATTCAGTTTCCGATGCGGTCAGAGACGAGCTGCGGCTTATGAGAGACAAAATTGAGAAGGAAGATCCTACCTCCAAGGTTACAGATGATGCTACTCTTCCACGTTTCTTGTATGCTCGGGAATCAAATGTGGAAAAGGCTTGTGAGATGTTTGCAAAGTATAGAAAATGGAGACAGACTTATGTACCCCTTGGATACATCTCAAAAACAATGGTCGGCAATGAGCTCAAGCACAAATTTGTTTACATGCAAGGATGTGACAAAGTGGGAAGGCCGATAATGGTTCTTTTTCTGGCAAGGCACATTGCTTCCCAGTCGAATATGGAGGATTTTAAACGTTTTGTTGTCCATGCCTTTGATAAAATGTCTGCTAGTGCTACAAAAGGACAAACAAAGCTTTCCATTATAGTAGATTTTGCTGATTGGGCATACAAGAATGTAAACCTTCGTGGACAACGTCGAGGTATGGAGACCGGGGCTCGTTTCCCGGCAGCTATTTTAACCAGAAACGTCTAGCGTTTAAACCAATGAAACATCCATCGTTCAGACATATGATACCATGTTAGATGAATGTCAGACAGAGAGTGCAGGTACAGAGAGCACAGGGATGGCAGACAGAACCCAGGTAATCAGTGGCTGAATTATATGGGGAGCAGTGGAGCAGACCAGAAGTTACAAAGACATAAAGGCTAAAAAAAGGCGTTGGCTTTGTTATCATGTCAGGCTAGGTAGTAACTCCATTAGGTAGAAAAACTGATTCGTATTATTCCATTAGGTATGTTGTTGTTATATACAATAGGGTGTGACTGTTCAGTTCATCTCCTGATGACTGTTCACATTCCTAATTTAATTATTTACATAAATTCACCCAATCATGACGATTAGGTGTCAACACACTCATCTAAAAATCTACGTCCAAAATTCATTCTAACGGGTACCCCGGGGACCCCACAATACCAAAAACCGCCATAGGTACCCGTCATAAAGGGTTTGGGAGCCGGGAATTGGACAAGGATATAATGTTGAAATCTCTCGAGAATTTTATTAATTTGAGATGCCAATTTGGTTCCATCTTTGGTAAATTGCAGCGTTGTTTTCTTTTTCATGTCTTTACTATTCCATTTATGTTTTTCTTCTGTTGGTATGAGTGTATATAGAAACAAGGTTTTTCAAGTTAGGATTATGAATTTACCTCGCAAATGTTACTCATGCTTTTTATTCGAATCCCTTAATGGGAACTCCACTATTCTAGGAATTCATTCATATGTCATGTTTCTTTCTTCATTCGTTCTATAGAGTTAAAGCTCAGATTCCTAAGTACCTGAGTTATTAAATGTTGTTCCTTCTCTTTTTCCTCTAGTCGTCTCTGTAATTTAAAGCTTTGTAATCCTTATTGGTTTGTTCATTCTAGTTTTACCTAATAGTTTTTTGAAATAGAATTTTCAGTACATCCTTTATGATCACGCTCTGAACAGTCTTTTAAAATTTCCATCAATTTCAGTGAATGTCTTGGGTACTGACCTCCTACAACTAGAGGTTGTCTCCAGGGTACAACATTTAGTGGCGTAATTTTTGGGAATCAAAGGAATGAATATATTTTCCTTGGGTGTGAATATCTATTTCTTTAAGGAGAATAAGATATAGCTTATTGGTTATTAATTGTTCATCTGGTGATTTCACTGGAAAAGATTACACAAGAAAACGAGCAAGTTGCGGGGAAATACTAGGTATCAAATGATAAGGTTTTTTAAGGAGATTATATTCTATTTTATCAGCTCTATCATCTATTTTCCTCTATGTATCAAAAATATTATTTCTAGCTTCTTTTTTGCTGATAATCTAAAATTCAAAAATGTAACTCACCATTGAAAAATAAAAAAGATTTATCTTCTTCATGCATTATTGATCTTGGTTTGATTTCATCCCCTGAATCCAACAAGAAAAATGATATTTGAATTACTATTCCTCCAAAAAAATTCCTAGTCAAGTCAGCCTTGCCATCAACCTAATAAATATTTGGGTAAATTTATTTATTTTTTTTTATTTTTTTTTACGGTTACAATCAAGATTTGGGTAAACATTTTTATGGTTTCAAAACTGGTTGCTATAAATATATTAGAGCAGCGAAACTTATTTTTTTGTAATGACAAACAATTTTTTTGGCATTAAAATTTGTGTTGAAGATTTTCATTACAAGGAGAATGCCATTTGTTTGAATAGAAATTTTCTAATTGTTAATTCAAGCTTGAATTCTTGCAAGCATAGAATGAAATCCAAACAAAATAATGTTCATTCGATGATGAGTTCATGCAAAGGCAAACATATCTTTATGTCAGAAAAAAAGGGTTTATTTTGAAGACCCAGTAGCATTTGATGGGGTCATACTTTTCAATGTTTCCAAAGAATACAGATTTCGGCATATCACTTGTATGTGTTTGTAACTATGAACTTCTAAAGAATTTCCTTTGCAGGTTTCTTTATTGGTTGCACAAGAGAGATTCAATCTTTCGTGAAATTACTTACATGGCTACTCTGGAAATTTTCTTATATTCAAGCAAATTAGTGGATGTACATAAATAAGCTCACTTGGTGAGCATTTAATTTTCATCCTCAAAAAGTTGTTATTCCAGTTTTTCACTCTATGAATAAGGATTAAATATTCAACAAATAAAGGTTTCAGGGAGATTTCATACTTTATAAATCTCAGATCTTATTGCAGACATATTTACAATTTTTTACTCCAACGCCCAACAAAAGAAGACACCTGATCTGTTGTTTTCTCTTTCTTTTAAGCAAGGCATTCGCCCCCGTTAGAACTTGTGTTGTAGCATGATTTTGCAACAACAAAAATTTAAAATCTTTGACTTGGGAGAAAATGTATAATCATGGGAAAGTTGTGTAAATAATTGCATTTAAATATCTTCACATTTCCTTTATACTCTTGTGTCATTGCCTCAAACCCACAAAACACATTTCGGTTTGATGAATCAAAGTGCCTACATAGCTATTCAAATTCACCAGTGTAATCAATGTTGGGAATTTGCAGATGTGGAATCATTGTCATATCGATTTTCTTCAAAAAAGATGATTTACTAGAATGCCTTGGATTTAGGTGTGTAGCAATGTGTAATGGTGGTTTCCATTATCTTCATGGTAGTATTTAAGTCAAAGGGGAGTTATAAATTATCATTGTAATAATCCTAGTTGCTAACCTTCATACCCAACACCACGGTGTGTCATGTGTTGCAAGGATAATCAAAAGTAGTCACACTCAAGAAACTATAGTGCAAATGCATACATAATCAAGTTAGTTCCATACAATATATTGATTGAGCCAAAATTCTCTCTTCTTCATCATATTTAGTTTCTTTATGTTAGGAGATGTAATTCTTGTTCAAGTAATAAATTATGAGAGTTTGGGAAGTTCCTTTTATCACCTAATTCCAAAGAAGGATATTATTCCTTGGATACTCGAATCATTTGAGTCCATTGTTGAAACCTTTAAGTCATTGGCCATTTCTTTATTGAGTCGAGAGGCTCATTCTACAACCCAATGTGAAGGCGATGTGTAAGTATGCCCTTCCTCAATTTGAAGTTTCACAATTGTACCTCTTAAAATAAAAATAAAAATAAAATATTATGTAAATAAAAAATAGTGTTGGCTATAACCAACATAGATTAGTGCACATTAAAATGCCTTTTTTTTTTTGTTTTTAATATATTTTTAAGTATACATCAATATTAATTGATATTAAAATATTTTATTCATAACTCATATTGGTTATTTATCATATACAACATTAAAATATTTAAAGTGAAATCTTCTGGTAAATCACATTTCAAATTCTTGAGTGAACGCGTTTCGAATCACTAAGCGTGGTCAACATCAAGACTTAGGTGAATGTTGTGATCTAGACATGTTGATATATATTGTAGAGATGTAAATGGTCAGAAAATAAACCTTGAAGAAAAACAAATAAATAAATAATCAATTGAAAGCTAAACAACTAAGGAAAATATTTTAACTTTAATAAATTATAAAAGATTTAGTAAAAAAATTTAATAATAAGAAACGATCTAATAAATTATTGTTAATATAGTTAAAAGGAAACTTTCCCATAATTGAATTTGTTATTAAGTCAAAATTTATTTTTATAGCTATTTTATGAATTTAATTAATACCAATTATTTTATTATTATTATAATCTTAAGAATTATTTACTAATAATAAAATAGCATGGTTTATTAGTCTTATCCCACAACCATAGCCCATCCATTAGGGGCTAGTGGATTAGTCTCATAGCCCGTGATATATTGCTCTCTCATATGAAGTGAAGACTAAATTGTTATTTATGGTTTATATCACATTTAGGGTTATTCACTTCCTGCACGAGTCGCAGTAGGTGTCGACTATTTGAGAATAACCCAACCCACAAAATTTGGATGCTCATCACATTTTGGTTCATGTGGCTCCAAGCCTTTATTGTTCGCCATAAGAAACAAACATTTTTGTCCCTTTTTTGGTTTTTGACGTGTTTTGAGAATGATAGCCATAGTCTTTTTCCACTATCAATATTTGTGGAGTTATAGTTCCATTAATGCACTATGGAAGTATATGCCAACTATTATATTTAACCGAGTACAAAATTCAATAGGTGGCATAACCAGTCCCAATGCATTAATGGAACTATAGCTCCACAAATAAATTTCTACTCTATAAAAACAAATAAAATGACATGAAATGAAATATTAATCTAGAAAAGCATTGAAAAATTAATATAGGAAAGCATGTAAACTTAATCTATGAAAGTATGGAAATCTCTAATCTATAAAAGTGAGTAAATTTAATCTATGAAAGCTTGTAACTTTAATCTATAAGGATTTTGAAATCTATTTCTATGAAAGAAAGCAACTCTAATCACAAATGAGAATGTTTTAGATTTTTTTTTTTTAATTTTTTTTTTTTGTATTTTAAATGTTGGGTATGTATTGAGGGGCCTTTGATGCCTATGTTTGTCATCATACATTATGTATCATGTAAATGATAGTACATTATGTACAATCACTCCAACTATATCATCTATGTATAAATATACTCCAAGTCTAATAGAACCTTGGTTGGAATTCCTTGACAATATTTTGTTGTTCTTTGTGTATTCTCGTAATGTGTGTTCTTGCTGGTATCAAGATGTAGCCTGTTCATATTCATGCTTATTGTATGTTTATAACATATGACATTATTGACTCATCATTTGGTTAGGTGATAGAAGAAATAAATGGAAGTGGTTTGAACCTGTAGAAGAGAAAAGAAAAGAGGATGAATCAATTGAAGAAATTGCAAGTCAAATTTTTTGAGACATTCAATTGAAGAAGTTGCAAGTCAAATTTTTTTGAGACATACAAATTGATGTTTGTAAATGCTAATGGATGTTGCCAATGCTGATGTTGAAGACCTGTAAAAGAAAGAGAAAAATCAAGAAAATGTAAGCTTGCAACAACAAAAAAGAGAATGAACTTACATGAACACAATGAAGAGGATCAACTCGCAAATGGAGATCTATCTAATAAGATAATTCTCATGTCATGTTGGAAAATTGTTTGTGAATATGAAGAGTCTTCAAAATTGCAAAACAACAATTGTGAAAGTTTATGGAAGTTGATTGAAGAATCTGCATACAGAAGCTTCTGTTGTATCACATATCATTTGAAGATCGGTTCCCTGGTGTTGTTCGCAAGTGCCACGATGTCGAGACCTCATGTCTCACAAGAGGGTTGATTCTCAAGAATCACTTGACGTGTTGGGTATTGATCAAGGAAATGAATTATGTCGCTCATACTCCACTAGGAATTCGTTGGTGAGGCTACATAAGGAGTCCAATTAATTAGCTGCAAAGTGATAGGTTTGCATGGCGTAAGGGCTAAAACTCGGTCAATACAAAAATTGTACCTTGCCTCGACTCTCTCATTCACACTTCAAGGGCCCTTATAGCTCTAGAATCCACCCTGGTCTCTCAAAACAAGCTTCGATAAGTTGCACCACCTCGTCCACCATTGGAGTAGTGTGTCATTGGTATGAGCGTGGTTTGAGATTAGATGCACATCCCTCTTCATTTCTAAGTTCATTTCCGGAGTATTCTAGGAATTAAGAGTGGAAGGCATATTTGCAAACTACGAAGAATACATTCTCAAAGACAAATAATAGGCATATAATTCATAGAAGGAGCGGGGGACCAACAAGGTTGCAGAGGAAAGCATAAGTTTTTTATTTTGTTGGCTCAACTATAACGTTGTCGACGACCATCGTAAGTTACTAAAATTGGAATCGATTGGTTTGACTTTTATTATTGCACAATGTTGGCTTCAACTACATATAAACCGACCTATTTAACTTTGACTGCATACAATTTGACCTATTAGACTTCCGCTTCATTCTTGGACAATAGCACGTTCTTAGACAAGATGACGACAGATGAAAACACAACTCTTAATCCAACATTGCATTGATAAAAATTTATATGATAATTTTGAGGATGGACTAAATTCTGAGTGAATGGAAGAAATTTTCAATTGTTAAAGCAATAGAGAAACGATTCACCGCATACTGATCGACCTTACTACCCATATCTTCCACGAAATTCTATATACATACAGATTCATGATTCTTATTTTGGAACTTTGTCATATGATTTTGTACATGGAGAGTTGACTAGTTACATTATCGACTAGATTTAATTAGCTTCCTCTATTAGGGTAGACTTCGACAAGTTCATGGATTTGACTTTCATTTCTTTAAATACAAGTTTGCAAGTATCAAGAAAATTTGTTCGTAAAGCTCCATTTCAATTTTACTTGTTTATGCAAATTCGATTTCAACTTCCACCTCCCAGTCAAGTTTATAGACCAATTTGGTCAAGGGCGAGGGAAGTGAAGCATTTTCCATTGAGGTCCTTTTCTTCTTTTGACCCTTTTCCAATATCAAGATGAAAACTTCTTGATGAAAGTCAAAGAAGTGATATATGAGCATTTCCTAACAAAAGACACATTTACCAGATTCCCTTTAATTATAGAATTACACATGGAATTCAAACACTTGGCCACATGGAGGTAATGTTTATGTTGTTTTCTGGAAGTTCAAAAGATTAAGTCGAAGGAAGGTACTAGTAAACAGTTACTTCACGTGGTTTCTTCTATTTCCATGTTTATTTAAAGGTCAGTTTTATTCGACAAAGCCCATTTCACTAAACCCTATCCTTTATTTTGACTTCGACCTTATTATGAGTATTGCATTTTTTTGGCAATGTTTCATTGTCTACATATATGATGGTCATCTTTGATGGAATTTAGTCAGGCTGAAGTAATCATATGGTAGAACCAACTTTGACTCAACTAGCGAACAATCAATGCAAAAGCTAAATGAATTGAATGTCTTCCATTAGAAATTTGACTCGATGGTTAGTAGAGTTATTCAAACTTAGTCTATTACTAAAATTTTCAAAATATTATGTAGAGTCTTATAGAATTATATGAAGGGGAGATTTCATAAGTCGAAATATGTTAGTTTTTTAATAATAGTGTTTGTCAACACCTAGTCAATAATAATTTGTTAGAAATTCAGTAGTTAGAGTTGCTCCTTCATGTCATTTCTTAAATACATGCTCTATATGAAAACAACAACAACAAAGCAATTATCATAGTTATAAAAACAATTGAATGTGTAACATATACAAAGCATCTAAGAAGTAGATTTTTATTTTACAAATGCATTTGTAGAAAAGATAAAATATTCAATAACAGGAAATCATAAGAGAAGCACACATATAGTTGAATGATTAAAAATCATGATAATAGTAAAAGGAACATATGGATTGACCCCCTGGTAGAAAATTGCATAATTCTTTGATTGTGACTAAGGTACATAGCGAAATGGTTTATTTGGTAGACGTTCACTTTTTATGTTTGAATGAAACTCCCAGGAATGACAATCATGCATTGGACTCATCCGTAGAGAGAGCAAGAAGGATGCCCCCAGGCTGGGGAGGAGTTTCCAACAGTTCATGGTTGGAGAATTAATCCATATGGTTGCGAAGACTATAGAGAATATGAATAGTTGAGCTCTGCAAGATGTGGCCATTGAACATGAAGAAGTCACTTTAAGCCTCATATACATGCATCTTCATATCTAGCAGGAAGTTGTTACAGCTAAGTTACGTATGTAGACTCGTATGCATGGTTGATTTACAATAAGGATACTTCTACAAGAAGTAGAAATCCAAGACTTTATTGCATCCTTGCTCAATATGAGCAAAGCATCGAGGGTGGGGGAGATGTTCAGGGGCCTTTTACGCCTATGTTTATCATCATACATTATGTATCATGTAAAAGTTAGTAATATTTGGTAAATTTCTAAGATAAAGTAAAAAAAGGTTGATTGCGAGTGAGTACAACCACTCCAACTATATCATCTATGTATAGCTATACTCAAAGTCTAATAGAACTTGGTTGGAATTCCTTCCCAATATTCGATTATTCTTTGTGTATTCTCGTATTGTGTGTCCTTGCTGGTATCAAGATGTAGCTCATTCATGTTCCTGCTTATTGTATGTTTATAATGGTATGCGTTATATTCTTTCCACGAGTAGCCCCATGTATTTTTACATTGTGTCATGCGCAATGGAGGGTCATAGGAGGGGTATCCAATAATAGTTGGGCAAAACCACCCATGGTTTTGCACATGGTTTTGGGCATGATGGTTTTTTCCATGGTATTTTGTAGATCCAGACAAGGGAACTATCATTATGTTCTAATCAAGGGTTAATGGATTGAGGTTTATGAATACTTCAGCATATATACAATGTATTGTAACATTGAAAGGAATATAATAAAAAATCAATTTGGTTTTCCTGGTTTTGGGTTCTAGAAGAAAATCTCTATGTATATTTTATGTTCTAACCATTGTATATTTTTCCATTTTAAAGAATTTCTTTACAGGTAAGTTATGTACATGGTTAAAACCTACAAGCAATAGGGGTTTCAATGGTTGTGAATGCAGCCTCACCAGCGATTTCAGGGACTCATGCAAGTTGAGATAAAAAATGTGGAGCTACAAGTAGGGGCAGGGGTCTGAGGTGAAGGAGATTTTTCTTGAGAGCACCACAACATATATTTTAGAGTCTACCACATCACTTGTTGGGGATGCAGGGGTCCTCACTACTAGTGTGAGTACCCTAAGTTACAAATTGATAACAACCATAGAGAAGAAAAACCATTAATTGTAGGAGAAAGCAGTCACCATCATATCTATGTAATGGTTGATACCTACCAAGATTAACACTAATCCACCATGGTAGAAACCTCAAGTATGATAAACCATGTAAAAATTAAAATTTTGTTTAATGATGGTGCTACAGATTCATTTCACCAATTGCATTAGAAAAAATTGGGTTGGCATCGTACAAGAACGATGACTTTAAACGAGTTGAAAAGGTTTATGGGGTAAGAAAATTATTAGGATGTAGTGTTGACCAATATTGAGTAAACCTTGAGGTGTGTTGTGAATACCCTTATCCATTTACAATGATGGAAATATATGTACAATGATATTACGCTGGTGAGCTAGATGTATATTATGGTAAGGTTGGTGAGCCAAAGTTATTTTGCAGGCCTGTGTGCCTATGCATTTGCGTTATATATTTTGGGGCTAGTGTGGCCAGGTATATATCATTTTGATTAAGCAGTTGGAGGGCCAAGATTGTAAACATGATGTAACTGATGTATAAAGTTTTATAATATTATAAAATGGGTTGGCTACAAAGCCTATTCCATGGTAAAGAGTATGGGGGGTAGTGCAACTCCACGGTGTTAGGAAACAAAGTGTTTGGTGTTTGATCTTGGGAGAAAAGGTTACCTGGGGCCCATATGGCTTCAGTGTGTGCCACATGGAAGAGAGAGGCCATTTATTGATGAAAAGTATATGTTTGTCTAGAAATGCGATGGAGGCATTATTATGATATTTATGATAAATATTATTATTATGTTTATGGCTATTGTGATGAGGATTATGGACAAATGGTTCTAGTGATTTCAATTATGGGCAACTAGCTAGTGAGCCCTAAGCTTGGGTTCTGGACCAGTTGGGGGTTGTTTCAGTTTATGGCTTGGAAGGGTGCCTGGAAGCCCTTGAAGTAACATGAGCTCTTGAAAGCCCTATGTTGAGAAGTTCCTAGCTAGTCATAAGGAACCTTAGAAGGTGGGCACAACAGAGGGACTGGAAAGGCCCAAAAAAGGGTGTGCCACATGGGCACAGGTTTAGGGAAGTAGAGCACATTGGTTGGAGTCGTGATTGTTGGGTTGGTGCCGAATTATTAAAATTAATTCGATCTAACTATTATTGCCATTTACATTAACACTGACCATTAAACAAGCTTTTAGAAATAGGTGGAAAAACGATAATAAATTTTTTTTGGTTGAATTATTAATTTGGTCAAAATAATAATTCGGTCAAAATAATAATTTGATCGAATTATTAATTCAACTGAATTAATGTTTATATATATCACAACCCTGATGCCGCTAAAATATTTTTTGTGTTGTTAGCTTATTGTTATGGTTTGTTTCTCGCTGGAGGAATTTTCTGCGCTATCGATGTGTTGGAGGAATTGAATTGCCGATGACTTATGTGTTGGCATGGAGGGTATTTCATATTTTTTTTGTGTTTTAGAACATTTTTCACTGTTTCTTTTATTTTTCAATGGTTTTTTTGTAGGATTGGTTGGTTTCATTCGTCATCATCGCTGGAGGAATTTTGTAGCATCCTCTTCCTCTTATCATCCTCCTCGTCTGGACCAGGTATGCAAGAAACAATTGATATGCTTTTTTACTAGAAATTTCAACAAAAAATAAAAAGGAAGGAAGGCGTTATATACCTATGTATTATCAAATTAACCTCATCCCTAGATGCCTCAACTGAATATTTTCCATAATTATCTTCCAATTTTTATTTTTCCTCAAACTCTTTATAAATTAGGTCCATGACTTTCTTATAAATGTTGTGTTTTAAGCCATTTTTCTCCTCCTTGTGGTGACTCTTTAATTTGGCTTAGTACATAATTATGTTGAGATGTTGTAATTATTGTCATTAATGTTAAAGGATCCATTTGTTAGCCTATTATAATATGCATCGTGATGATAATTCAACTTTAATGGATACGTGATGCATTGCCCTTGTTAGACCATTGACTGGGTTTATGAGAGCTCTAAACGATAAAGCTTACTGACAACATTTGAGGAGTTTTCTTGTAAAACTTGAATATTGAAAAATCCCGATTAAG
Source organism: Pinus taeda (assembly GCA_000404065.3). NCBI lineage: Eukaryota > Viridiplantae > Streptophyta > Pinopsida > Pinales > Pinaceae > Pinus > Pinus taeda. Next base: position 142,055 of record APFE030520646.1, read on the forward strand.
GAATATAATACACCCAAGAAATATAAAAAAGGATAAATTAAGAACAATAGAGTCCAATTGTTGCAGATCACCATCTAAATGTGGTTACCCAACTAGAATGTGTACTACTATGACTTGAGCTTTAATCTTGTGAGTTCAAACAAGGACTGTCTACAACAAGTGATCAGTGAAGTGTTGAAACTCCAAATCATGTAACTAAATGTCAGCTTTCAAATTCCAAAGTTTTAGTGAAAATTCATATCTAAGGATATATGCATTCTCAGTTTCAGAGGCCTGCACAAAACTATGACATTGATGGTATTAATTAGTTACATGCATTTTGGTCATTGAAAGAATTACACTATTAGTTGAATTTCATCACCGAGGGAAGCAAGAAATTTAGACAACACAAAAAGGAAGAATTCGTCACATTTATTACATGTTAGAATCATCAAACATAATGTTTCCAAAGCACACCATTGCAAAATGGCCAAGGAAGTTGATTCCATTCAACACAATTCCATTAGCTATGATTGAGAATTTTAGAAAACAAGTTAGATCCATCATAAATTATAGGTCGTCTTCTAATGTAATCGAGGAAGTATTCTTAGAAAAAAAAGATGTGGTTTGAGGTCAATTTCTTTGTGGTTAAGGTGGGCTAGATCTGCGGTTGTTGGAGAGTGACGAAGAAGTTTGTAAGAAATTGCATACAATAGAAGAGATGATGAGAATTTCACTGCATGGAAGCCCTGTAGACATATCATAAGAATATGCATCTCACTACTCTAGTATCTATTAAACATAGCAATACAATGATGTACATGGTGTAACTACATGAACAAACGGATTGTCAAAAGAATTTGTGGAGGTTTAGTTGTCACAGGGAGCTCGTAGTACACAGTTGTATTTTTTCCTTTGAGAGGGGAATTGATCTTCCACAGGACCTTCCACTACCAAATTTTGGGTCCGTCTTAAATGTTGTCAATCCATCACATATATGTTCATCCATTGAATTCTTTCTGTGATAGGATGAACAAAGTATTGCAGAGGGATTGGTGTATCTGTTGTAATTGTGCTCAAGACTATTTTTTTTTAATTTCACTTCTTTTTCAAAGACCCTACAACATATTTGCTTGGCCAACTCACAACGTAGTATATGCCTAGTAGCTTCAAACGATTTGTATAGAGATGCCCAAGTGCACTTGTGAGTACTTAGTTTGATTGGGATTTAAATTTTTTGAAATTAAAATTCAGAGACAAAATATGATCATCTTACATTCAATTTGCAGACTCAATTTCACAGAGTGTGGGCAGTCGAAATTATACACTGTGACTAGTCAAAATTAGATACCAGAGCTTTCTATTTTTCTCTTTATGCCATTCTATCATTGAATTTAGACATTGTGACTAGCCAGGATTAGATTCTGTGAGTTAGCTCAGTAAATGCTAAGACATAACTTCTTGAATACCACTTTTTTTTCTTAAATAATATTATATAAAATTAATTACACATTAATAAAACTATTCATTCCGAAATTACCTTTAACACAATTACATTTAACAACTTTCTAAAACTTAAAATCAAAATCTGTAAACTCAAATATCAAAGTATGTAAACTCAAATATTATTAATTAGAACCTTTAATATCATTAAATTAAAATAACTACAAATACGATCATTTCTTAAGACTAATGCCAATGAAGATACATGCATCTATAGTTCCAAAAGAATGGGACAAAAATAGGGAATACCCCACTCTATGATAGTGCCTAATCACCGACCGTTCATAGAACAGTTTCAAAATAACGACTGTTCATAGAACAGTTTCAAAATAACGACTTGACAGTTTAGGAGACCTTCAAGAAACACTTCCAACCCGACACACATAGGTACTCGGGGACGAGGTCGCCATTATCTATTTATTAAATTTTTTAGCTGGAATTGTTTAAATTAGGCTTATGATTAATTATATAAATTCAAGAACTTTGAAAAATTCTTCGGACATTTAAATTATAGAAAATATATTACTCAAACTCATAATTTTAACAAATTTTTACTATATTTAACAATTTTTTACTACATTCTAAACGATTTTAATCTATGAAAATGTAAAAAAATCTTAAAACATCTATCAAATAAAATACGACCACAAGCTATATCTAAACCCCGTAACTTCAGGAGAAGATATGCCTATAAAAATTCCCAGCCTAACTTTAGTAGAAGATATGCCTATAAAATGTCTCATGTCTCCCCCTAACTTGATATGTCTATAAAGCTTCCCTGAACTTGCCCGTCTCCTTTCCTCGTCAAAGGTTTGAAATGGTTACCCAAAAGCTAACACAAAATAGACATGCAATCAACAATAGCAGTTTAACCATGAAGTCAATCTTGTCAGACCCTCGGCTCTCAACCGAATAGATAATAAAATTTTCCTGGGGTTGACATTTCATACTTTGCAACAAGGCATCTGCACATGTTATGAGAGGAATACTATATCCGATGGATTGAAGTCCCAGCATGACAAGAGAGATGTATGGAGCGACTTATGTATTCTCTTGACTGTACAATAATTGGCTGAATATGCACCCAATCATCAGTGACGCTATCAATATACTCAACACCCCTTCCAGAGTTTTGCGAGAGATAATGTCTTCACTATGCCTCCAATATAGAATGGGAAGTGTCTTGATTGTGATCTCCTTGAAAAAATGTGGGTCGTCAACAGGTCATTCGATTTTCACAAAAATCTTCACGGCTGGATTTCTGAACCACCTGGCATTTGTAGGTGAATATTCCACTTTCACTTCAACGAGGTAATCAAAACCATCCTTGCGTATCCCCTATTTCATGCAGAACTTTCCATGGAGCTCTAACATCTCTGCATCTTGTAAGGTACATTAGACCCACTCTTGGATCATAGAGACCCTCAAGAAAAAGCTTTGAAATATTTCCTTCCAGTTTCAGTTGTTTCCTTCTCTGGTCAGTTTTGAATTAGGCGATTCCTGAACCTCCTTGGATATGAAATAAGTGTCTGAGGCCTGGTCCCAACCAACTCCCACAAATTCCTCGATGGCTATAACATCCAAACTTATGAAGCTCTTGCCAAAATTTCCTCTGGAAAATATGTCAAACACGCCCCGTGAATTCACTGAGAGATCCTTGCTTAGAACATAAAAACTTTGTCTTGTCCTGCTCAAATATTTCTGGGGATACTTCAAGAATGATTTGCTGAAGCCACCAATATCATCCGTCTCCATTTGTGCCAATTTGGTCGTATTGTATTCGTATAACATATTGTTTAATACATCCTGTGGCACATGTCGAGGATGTATCATCAAATGGGAGAGGATAGAAGGAATTTTTACCATTCTCAATGCTAAAAATGTTGCCAACAATTATGGTTCTTCGTTTGACTGAAAGTGAAAGGGGGATGTAAATACAGATTCGTGAATTACAGGAATTGTTATTCTTGATGGATCCAAGGCATCCCACCATACAGAGTTGACCAGAAGATAAGTTCCATTTTCCCTCGGCAGGAAATGTTAAGCCACCAAGGCTTGATATTTTCTCGCCAAACACTGATCCTGTGAAGGAGGCACAACTCGAACAACCGCACTAACATTTGCAATACCTGAATCCTAGTCTGTATACATCAACTCCCGCATACAAAGCTTTGTGTTATCATGAACTTTATTATCCATGATGAATGGACCCAACTTGCTACAATATGCATCTGTGCCATTGCACCGCCAAGAGGGAACCATGTCTAGAATCTGACCAACCATCAGTTACTTCATAGCTGAGAAAAATTCCTTCCCTCGGTATACTTCAATACCTTTTGAGTGGAAATTGTCTGGATTTTGATGAGGAGCACAAGCCTTTGCCACCAGGCTGTCAGAGTCAAATTCATAATTCGAATCATCAGCCAACTGTGAAGAGATGTCAATTTCATCAAAATAGCTTGAATTAGAGTGTCGATTGAGGCTTCTTAGTGTTCCTCGAATCTCCCTGGTAGTCAAAGAAAGCTTGCTCGAATAGGGCAATTGCAGCAAAATTCTCTCATCTGCTAACAGATTGGGGGACTGTAATGTTGATTTATTTAACCAGTCCCAAGGATCTGCAACATTCTTCCCACTGACGGGTAAATGGGTACTGCCCAGTATACACAACACCCGTTCCTCTTGTGAGTGTTTCAATTCTTCAAAGTAGACTCCTTCAAGATGGATCGTAATAGAGGTGAAGGCAGGATAATTAGAAAAGTCTATGCCTCTCGAACACATATTGTAGGGGATGTCTTTGTCTTGTGGATATGGCCAACTGTAAAATCCCACTCACGTTCACCAGTTGGCCAGCCACCTTGTTAGGACCCACACCTTTAATCCAGAATGATGCCAGATTGATAGGTGAAGGCTTTTCGGGGATGGTGTAATTGGAGTTCCTTCTCATAAATGGTATTGCCTCACTTGAGTCACTTATGGTGAATGGAAGAAGAGGAGCAGAGCCCTTGTGTTGCTTCCAATCCCCATTTACAAAAGAGAGCTCCTTCTCTATCATGTACCTTCGGTTCTTATCTGGATGCAGAACCGAAGCATCCGCTAAAACAGGGACACACTCCTCCTTTATATCATTAAAACGACTGTAAGTGGACTCGTAAGTTGATGGATCATCCCATCAGAGGGCCATAGTTTCACGAGTGTAGAAACTAGCGACCAATACCCATATCCCAAAGAGAGCTTCGAAATACGCTCCCATCTTTTTTTTGCATACAATTTTCCTTCAAACGCGTTCAGATTATCGCAGGGAACAAGGACTTCTGATGCAAGTGGAAGTACATTACAATATATACACAAAAAAACATCATCTTTGGGAAGACACTGCGAAACCCGTCGTCCAAAACAGGTGGTTTTTTTAAATCCGTCTGGCAGGTTTTCTCCACATGCCGCCTTGCCTTTACGATGTGAAGTTGTTTTTATTTCAATCCAGGCATGTACCTGATGGAATTTGATGAGTAAATTGTCCACCACAATGTGATTCGTCTCTGATAGTGAAAAAATTTCCTTGCACAAAGTGATTTAGCCAAAAAAATTTCCATGCACAATGTGACTTGTCTACGATAGTCAAACATTTTATTCCATGCATAATGTGATTTGTCTGCAACAGTTAAACAAAAATTCCATGCACAATGTGATGGGCAAGAACTAACCAACCTGTCATAAGATATTAAATGACTGGTTAACTGCATGCCCATAGTAATATCTTGATCACTGATTTAAGTTAGTTTGGTATTGTTTATAGATATCATAATTTTTTCATAATTTAGTAAAAATTTTCATAAAATTAGAGTGCTAGTGTGTTTGAATCAAATTTTTCATATTGCAAATGAACTAAATACTATAAAAACTCCTACATACCCACAATCTTAAAATTTTATAATTATAACTTAAATTTTAAAATTTGTACTGGAAAAAAACTTAAATTTTAAAATGTAAAAATTGTAACTTCGGTTTTAAAATTTGACCATTATAACTTAGATTTTAAAAAATTTATAGCAAAATTTATGATCGCTTGTTTGTTGGCTAAAATGTTCTCCGGTGATATGGTGTGTGTTCCAGATTGTTCTCTGGTTGTGGGAAACCATATTGTCAATGAACACGCGCTGTAAGGATACCACAGTTACCTGCTACGACACAGACTTATCTCCGTAGCGGCCCAGGCACAGGGCCACGTCTTACGAGAATTTGAGAATACCTTTTGGGTGCATTGTTTTGTCCATTTTTCGAGTAGCGTGAAAATTGAAATTTGAAGTTGTTAGTGGTTTTAAATTAATGTGTTTTAAGAGTATATTTTTAAGATATTAAATTTCACTTGTGTTTTAACCGTATTTTTTTAAGATATTAAATTTCACTTATATTTAAAGATATAATTTAA
>APFE030520647.1:4083-23090 GCA_000404065.3 Pinus taeda
ACACTTTTTTTAAGGAGAGGGGCATGTTAGGTCCCTATAATACTAGTGATTACCCCATTACTATTGTAGTTGTATCCTTATTAATATTGTTGTGCCCCATTGTCCCCATATTGTTATTACTGTGCCCCATAGATTCCCTCTATTGTTATTTTTGTGGCTTTATATTATTATTGTTAGGTCGGCTGGGTTATATTGTGACTCCTTAGACTCCTATATATAGAAAGGAGGTTTTGTCATTTGAATCATCCACGAATTGTTCATTTGTGTAATGTAAAGGGGGTTGCCCCCTCGAAGAGGCTGAATTCTAAGGCGTTCAGCTATCTTTTCTATCTTTTTGTGAACTGGTTTCATAACAAAAACAATGTCAAATACAGTTAAGTCGAATAGCAAAACAACATAAAGATCAGTCATGTCGGCTCAAATGAAGTGACACAACACTTCACTATCATGTCGGCTTCCTTATAGAGACGTGACAACTATAAATAGCCCGTTGAGGTCACCACAGAAGCTCAGATTTTCGGACAAGTCTCTACAATTGTGGATGTGTACTGGAGGTGCAGGAAGCACAGACCTTCGGATTACTCTACAAGTTCGGATGGCACAAGAAGTACAGATCTCAAATGGCACATTGAATCTCGGACAAGTGCAGAATTGCAAGAATCTCAGACAAGGATGCAGACATCTCAGATAATTACAGTGGCACAGTGATACAGTCTCATTGTGAAAAAGAAGATCTCATTGGAAGAAACACACAATCATAACCGTAGTGATAAGGATGATCTCAGGAATCCTACTAAACCATAGTGGCATAAACAGTCTCGGCATAAACATGATGGGAAGATACTCTATCTCAAGAGTGCAGTAATATGATCTCAATGAAGACACGATCATAAGACTATAATCTCAGTTAAAGGTGCAACCATGAGACAGTCATGATCTCAGTGAAGTTAAGGACAGACATCAGTCATATATGTGGAAACCTTGTTGAAGATTTCGATAAAGGAGCAGTCCTGAAGCAGCTATGATGATGATCTCAGTTGAAGTGAAAACTTCTTGATACGTAGAAATGTGTGTGTATATATATAATATTATATATATATATATATATATAGTATATATATCATTATTTAACCGAAGATGATTGTTTACAGTGGGGTTCCTGGATTATATACACCATAGGGCACCCTTTGGGGAAAGGGGATTGATCTTATGATCGTGCCCTTTTGGTCTAATTAACCTAAAATTAAAATAATAAACCTAAAATTAAAATAATAATATAATTTTTACATAACATTGCCTTCCTCTTGAAAGAATGCTTTGTCCTCAAAGCATACGTAACGACGGATGTTGTTGACAAAATGATTCATTCTCCCAAGAAGCGTCTTCTTCGGGTAAGTCCTCCCACTTGATCAAATATTCCTTGATTGTACGATGTCGAAGCTTTCTTTCTCTAATAGATAAAATACCTTCTGGTTCTAGAATGACCCTTCCCTCATCATCCAAAGATGGAAGTGTTGTTTGCATTGATTGATTGTTACCTAGTGCCCTTTTAAGGCAGGATACATGGAAGACGTTGTGAACACGACTTGTTTCTGGAAGGCTTAAACCATACGCAACTTGGTTAATCTTTTTGTTGATCTGATAAGGTCCATAGAACTTTGGTGCCAATTTGTTTTTTTCTTTCTGTTTTAAGGATAATTGTTTGTATGGTTGGAGCTTGACAAACACCAATTCTCTGACTTCAAACTCTCTTTCGGTTTTGTTACGGTCAACTTGTTGCTTCATATGATTCCTTGCATTATTCAAGTTTTCTTTTAATACTTGGACGACTTTTTGTGTTTCTTCTAATTAATCTTTAACAACAGGTAGATTTGTCTAGACAACAGCTAGATCCTTCCATTTCGAGGGTTCATACCCATATAAAGCTTGAAATGGCGTCATTTTTGCTGACGTATGAGAAGTAGAATTATACTACCACTCAACGAGATGTAACCATTAAGCCCACTTATTTTGTTTTTTTTGTAGCGTAGCAACATAGGTAGGCCTCCAAACATTTATTGACAACCTCTGTTTGGCCATCTGTTTGAGGGTGATAAGTGGAACTCATATTTAGGTAGGTTCCTATGTGGTTGAACAACTCCTTCCAGAAATTACCCTTGAATTTGGCATCTCTATCACTCACAATGACTTTCGGAAAACTGTGTAACTTATATATATTTTTGCAAAATATTTCAACGATTTCTTTTGCTGAGTATGATTTCTTTATTACCATAAAGTGAGCATATTTGGGGAGTCTGCCGACTACTACAAAAATCTTGTCCTTGCCTTCAGATACTTATAAAGTCCATCGAAATTTCTTCACATTTCTGATTTGGAATGTTTAAAGGGTGAAGTAATCCCGGTGTCATAATATTCCCACTTTTATTCCTTTGACATGTGCCACATTCTACTACATACTTCTGAATATCGCGACTCATTCCTTTCCAAAAGAGGGATTGACGTGCATTGTAGTAAGTCTTAAAGAATCCTAGATGTCCAGCTGACGATGAGTCATGTGATTTCTTGAGTATCTTAAATTTAAACTTGGAATTTGTATTTAGATAGATTCTTCCCTTGTACCATAAGATATCATTCTTCCACTCAAATTTTGTGTTATTGGGAAGGTTATTGATTATTGCCATTATTTCTGGATCCTTGGCATACTCACTTCGAATTTCATTAAGCCACTCAGGAACAACAACCGAAATTGCAAGTATTGTTGGTTCTTCATCTTTCCTGGATAGGGCTTCTACTACTACATTGTCTTTACCTCTTTTATGTAGTATTTCCAAGTCAAAAGCGGCAATTTTTTCAATCCATTTGTGTTGTTCTTCGGAAAGTGTTTTTTGTTGAAGGAGATGTTGGAGACTGTTGTGGTCTATTCAAACGGAAAACCTACTTCCCAAAAAATATTGCCTCCACTTAGCTAGTGCGTACATGATAGCGAGCATTTCTTTGTTGTATGTGGATTTGAGGCGTTCTCTTTTGTTGAGCTTCCTACTTTCAAAAGCTATTGGATGCCCTTGTTGCATTAATACTGCACCTATACCAAAATCAGAAGCATCACACTCAATGATAAATGGTTTAGAAAAATCTGGTGTTGCTAATACGGGAGCATTAGACATAATTTCCTTTAATTTTTCAAAGCACCTTCCTACTTCCTCATCCCATAGAAATGAATTCTTTTTTAAAAGATATGTCAGAGGTGCAGTTATATGTGCATAGTTTTTAATAGACCTTCGGTAATATCCAGTCAAACCTAAGAACCCTCTTAGCTTGGATATATTGACAGGTTTAGTCCACTCTTTTATAGCTTTGATTTTATTAGGGTCCACCTTTACGCCTTCATGGGATATAATGTGTCCAAGGTATTCTACTTCTTCCTTTCCGAAGGTGCATTTGGATTTTTTTGCATAAATTGATGTTCTTTAAGTAATGTAAGAACTTTGTCCAGATGTTGCAAGTGCTCTTTCCAAGTTTTAATGTAAATTAGAATATCGTCAAAGAATACTAATACAAACTTCCTAAGATGTGGACGAAATAATTCATCCATAGTTGCTTGAAACGTTGTTGGTGCATTGGTTAATCCAAACGACATTACTTTAAATTCATAGTGACCTTCGTGTGTTCGGAATGTCGTTTTTGGTATGTCTTCCAATCTGATTCTAATTTGATAGTAACCTAATCTTAAGTCCAATTTTGAGAAGTACTTTGCGCCATGTAGCTCATCCAACATTTCGTCGATAAAGGGAATTAGGAACTTGTTTTTTATTGTTATTTTGTTTAATCCTCTATAATCAATGCATAGCCTAAATGAACCATCCTTCTTCCTTACCAATACCACTAGAGCAGCGTAAGGACTATTACTTTTCGAGATGATCCCACACTTTAAAAGGTCTTGGATTAATCTCTCAATTTCCGTTTTTTGGTGATGTGGATATCGGTATGGCTTGATGTTGACGGGGTCTGACCCTGCCTTGACTTCTATTGTATGCTCAATTTCCCTATTAGGTGGCATCTTCTTAGGTAGGTCTTGAAATACTTTTTCATGCTTCTGAATTAGATCTTATATCTCTAGAGACTCTTCACTTGTCATATTTGCAAATAACATTTCTAATTGGTGACATTGTACTACATAAGCGGGTGCTCCTTTTCGAATCATCTTCATCATCTGAGATGATGATACAATTTGATTCTCTGGTGCTTGGAATCCGTGTAATTTGTACTTCTAACCTCCCCATTTGAATTTTATAAATTGTACTTTATGTTTGGCGGCATAAGTACCTAAAGTTCGTAGCCATTGGATACCTAAGGCTACATCTACTCCTCCTAACAGTATCGTGAAGAATGGAGACTCTAAATTAAAGTCTTGAATTTGCAATTTGACCTTATGGCATTTCCCCACCTTTTCAATCTTCTTACCGTCACCTACCATCACTTTCATGTTTGGTAAGGGAAATGAAAAAATATTGAGTCTTTACCACGGTTACATCTAAAAAATTGTGTGTGCTACCAGAGTCGATGAGAACCACTATATTGTTCTTCTTTATGTGTCCTTTTAACTTTAAGCCCTGAGGTTGTGATATACCTATCATAGCTGATAGTGACACTTGCGGAATACTTCCGTCATCTAATTCTGGTGAGAATTTTGGGGCATCTTCTGTTTCTTCTATGTCAGAATCTTCACAGTTTGAATCATTGGTTACTTCACAATTATATAGGTTCTTTGGTTCTTTTCCTTTAGCACATCTATGTTTGGGGTCCCACTTCTCACCACAGCGTTTGCATTTACCCCCTTTTATCCTTTGCATTTCCACATTAGATTTTTCATCTTCACGACAATGTGGTGGAACATATCTTGTATTATTTGAATCCACATACTGGGGTATTCTTCGTCTTGAATATGTTTTTTTTTTTCCGATTTTAACCAAAATATTTGTTCGAATTTCTTTTTGGTTGTTTTTGCTTTTCGTTTTGCTACTTCTATTGATGTAATGTCATGCATCTCAAGTTCTACTTGTAAATGGGTTTTGAGTCCCAAGATGTATGACTGAATTAAACGAGATTCTGATAACCCAGGTACTCGTGTTACTAAGGTCTCCCATTCTTGAGTGTATTCGTCTACACTTCCTTTTTGTCGTAATTTGATGAGTTTTGAAAAGAACTCTTCTTCCTTTACACCTTGAAATCTTTTAAAGAATGCATCCTTAAATTTTCTCCAACTAATGACGTGTGTTGTCTTTTTCCACCACATATACCAATTATATGCTTCCCCTTACATTTTCATGGATACGTGCCTAAGCTTTTCGTCATCATCATTGATGTCATATATCTCAAAGTATTCTTCTGCTTTATTTATCCATGCAACATTGTTTTTTTCGTTTCCATTGAATTTAGGCATCTCGACTTTTGCCCTTCGTTGGTATGTCGCTAATGGTTGAGCGAAAAATGGGTGTTGATTGGTAAAAGTATCCCAGAGTTGCTTATTTGTAAGAGTCGCGTTACTCATTTCTTGGTGGGTGTTGCCAATTTTTTTGGGGATTCAGCTTTTCCTTGAGAGTCTGTTGATTTCGTTGAATCTGATGAGTTGTGCTCTTGATTTTCTTCATCTTCTTATAGTAGTTGTGGGGGTGTAAAATTTATCTTTTGACACATAAGGTTCAGCAATGTTAAGGTCTCTTTTTGATTCACTTCTGTTTGGACATGGTGATGCTCCAACTGTATTTCTATTTGATTTGCCGTATCCTGAAGCCTTTTTATATCGTCAGCCTGCCCCTTAAGCTTGTCCTGGAAATCAGTTAATTTTTTATTGACCTCATCGGTGTTGTTATTCATCTTATTTTCTGCGTCAAGCAATCTTTTTGGAAATCAGTCATTGTCATTGTCGACATTGAGCGAGTTTGTGGGGGCGTATATTTATCTGCCAGCTTAAAGTTTTAATTTTTTATTATTTTAATTAAATTAACGTTATATATAACTTATAATTAAATTAAAGTTATGTATTATATATATATATATATGATACGGACAGTCACGTCCACTCGGAAGGTCATGATCGGTTTGACCGATGCTTCGAGCCGATATCACTGTGAGGATCAAGGACCGAATGAAATGTCACGTCGTATTGGTTGACTGACAGGAAAAAAACAAAAGGTGGACTAGACAGCGTGGTCGTGGAATCCGGTTTGATTGAGACGTTTGTTGAATACATAGTGGCTGATGAGCAGTAAGGCACGTAGAGAGCAGAGAATAACGTTGGCATGGTAGCTTTGAAAGGGCGGAAGCGCGAGGCGGACAGGGTTGGAGGTGTAGATGTCAAACGCAACGGTGAGCGGTGGTTTGTGGATAGAAATCGGACAGCGGACGATGAAGGATGCGCTAACGCGGTGGTGATTACAAGCGCATGGCCAACGGACAAGAGCAGCGGAGCAAAGACGCAGGGGTTGGAACAGCAGCATAGGTTGACAGCAGCGTGGGTTGGGACAGACGAAATGGAGATGGACGGCGAAGTGATACGGTCCATGCAACAGATAGCGGAGTCAGCAGATGGACAGCCAGAGAACCGAACAGCTCTGATACCAAATGAAGTGAAAACTTCTTGATATGCAGAAATGTATATATATATATATATATATATTTATTAATCATTAATTGACCGAAGATGATTGTTTACAGTGGAGGTTCTTGGCTTATATACCGCCATGAGCACCCTCTGGGGAAAGAGCATGATCTTATGATCGTTCCCTTTCATCTAATTAACATAAAATTAAAATAATAAATAATTTTTACATAACATCAATAGTAACAAAGGAAGAGGATTGGTGTCTTGGTCTTGGAGTGGCATAGAGGGTCAAGTATAATGGTCTTGGTGTTCGTCAATTAGAATCTCTATAAGAAGAATTATGTGCGGGTTTCCTCTCCAAGAGGGAGAGATTTTGGCCCTGGCAGAATGGCAACTTCTTGTGTGAAAAGAACAATGTTCCTTCTTCAAATTAATTACTTCACAAGACTTGGAATATAAAGATATCCATAAGGATACAAATATTATATATTAAATGTATGAATAAGAATGATGATACAATGAGAGTGTGAGGCTTGCTTATATACCAAACAGGTGTCTCTTCATGGAGAGTCATGTCTCATTTAGACATGACTCTTCAAACTAATTACTAATTAACTAATAATTATTTATGGTTATCATAATTTAAATTATTTTACATTATTTCCTATATATTTATTCATAACATTGCCTTCCTCCTCAAAAAACTTTGTCCTCAAAGCTTGTGGTTGAAAAAGGCTTGATCTCTTTTTCGGTTTCGCCTATCTTTTCGTTTGTGAACAATGATCTTCGTCGATACAAATTTATATGATCTTCTAAGCGACAAACAAAATTGTCGCACTAAGAAGGGATCAAACCATCCTAGATTAATCTTCTGTGGAATATTCTGATCACTAGATTTTTGTTTCGACTTGTCATCGTAGGACTAGATTGAGGTTACATCACTATTCTCTGGACCATCAGTTTGTTGTTTATGTTCTGAATGGTCCCGATACATAGCTCGGTTGAGTTGTCTACTCTGATGATTCGGATGTTGATAGGGAACTTTTTTGTTTGACTTTCCCTTATTAGGTGTGAGGAAATTTTTTGATTTTCTTCTTGTGAGGATGTTGTTGAGTTCGTTACCAAACCTTCACTTGGGATGTTCATCGTCTGAACTACAATATCTAAGTGTGTATTTTCTTCAACTTGCTTGTCTTCTTCTTGAATTGTGACATTCACTAGATTGGTATTTGCTCCCTTATCTTCAACTTGGACTACTACAACTGGAGACTTTGATACTTCTTGAGCAAGTTGTTCTAATTTGTCTGTTAACGGATTTTTGTCCTTTCTAAGCTTCTTGATTTGTGTTAATAATTTTCACTATGGTTTTTCAGCCGAGAGACTTCTTCACTTTTGTTAGCAGTGATTTTGTCAACTTCCTTTTGCATTTTTTGTATCGTTTTTTTACTTTCTTGAAGAATTACTTTTGAGATTTCTTCTGTGTCTTCTAGCATCACTAAATCTGGCTTCAAAGTACCATCTTGTAGCGTTTTTTTTTCTTTATGTGGGAAAAGGTAAAAAAAACTTATTTTTTGTATTTAGAAAAAAGACCCTAGAGTTTCCATCTTGGGTGAGCCCAAAACAACGTCACTATAGTCAAAAAATAAGGTTTTCACAGTGAATTGTGAGGTAAAAGTATAAACCCAATACTTAATTGTAGATTGTTTATATTGTATTGTTTGTTACTTGTGCCAACAATTTTTTCGATTATAGTCGATTCAGGAATTACTAGTTGGTTAGCACATTTAGTACTAACGTAATTACTATCTTCAGTAGGACTGATAGAGGTTATAACATCTCTTCCTACCAGTGATCCTTTGATTTTAAATAGTGTACTAACACATTTCATAAAAGTTTTGAGAAATCTTTACTTATTGGTTTCCATTTTTCGTCTTGGAACGAGATTTAGGGTTTTTAAGGTAACTCCTCTTTTTTTCATTGATTACCTCTCTTAATATTCCTTGTTCTTTAATTTAATTAATTAAATTAAGCAGTGTTTTTTTTAATCTTCTCTTTATTTCAAAAAATATACCCCTATAGTACTTTTATACTATAAACTAATATATATATATATATATATATTATATATTTATATATTATATATATATATTATATATATATATATATCTTTATAACCCTTTAAATAACTCAACTTGCTTTAAACCCCTTTCCAAGAATTTGAAAGTGAAGAGGTGTGACGGTATGGGCAGTGACGTTTGAGTGCCAAGTGTACTACACGTATTACGAATGGAGCATTTTAATTTTAATTCTAAGCAGAAAAGAATGTCCACGTTTTTTTCTTAAATGATGGAAATTATATGATAAATATGAAGGGTGTACGGTGGTCTCTGGGCAATTGTTGCAGTGTCGGTTATGGAAGATTGATTTAAAAATTTTGCAACAAAGCAACACCTGGAGTAGTGGTTGGACAGATGAATCAATCAACAAACCTGTGGTGACGATCAACAACGGACCTCAAAACGGGCAGTGGCGGCGGTTTTCCATAGGCAGTAGCTAATTCGAATGACAGGCCATATAGTTAGTGGGTCAACGAAGCCAGCGGTTTTCGTTGTTGTGGCTATGGTTGAGGATCGTTGGAGATAGATGATGGGGATAAGGTGAATGCCAGGCAAAGGTAGCGTGCTGGATGTTCCAGGAGACGGCGGTGACAGTTTTTGGCGTGGGAGCAAGCGATGTGGTGAAGACGGCTTGCAACAACGTTGTTTGACTAGGGCGGTTGTTACCAAAAACGGACCTGCGACTGTGTCGTTGTATATTGCAACTAGAGGGTAGACAATGAGGGACCCAGTAGTGGCGGGCGAGTGAGGTTTTTTTTATTATTTTTATTTTTATTTTTTTTTATATATGATTTTTTAATATTTTTCTCTCTTGTATTTCAATTTTTCTTTTTGAAATACGTTATTTTTTATATGTATTTTATTATTTCTTTTGATCTTGATCTTTTTAATACAATAGTTTTTTTCTTCTTCTTTGTATTCGATTTTTTTTAAATGATAATTTTTTTTAATCTAATATTTTTCTTTTCTTTTCTATTATGGCCAAGGGCTTATTGGCAACAATGGGGAAACTCCAATTTTTGTAGCGAATACTTGAATCACGACGGCAACAACATTGACGAATTTGACAATCAAAGACCAGGATCAAAAAACACGGCTTTGTGCAGTGGTGGAGCAGTCAGAGGATCGACTGCTCTGATACCAAATGAAGAGAACAAAGTTCCTTCGTCAGATTAATTACTCCAGAAGACTTGGAATATAAAGATATCCATGAGGATACAAATATTATATATTAAATGTATGAACAAGAATGATAATACAATGAGTCAGAGGCCTGTTTATTTACCAAGCAGGTGTCACTTCATGGACAGTCATGTCTAAATGAGACATGACTCTTCAACCTAATTACTAATTAACTAATAATTATTTATGGTTATTATAATTTACATAATTTTACATTATTTCCTATATATTCATTCATAACATTGTGTTCTTGTCTCTGTCTTGGTAGCAGTTTGATGAAGTAAACACACACACACCCATAATAAGAAGAAGATCAAGATAAGATAAATGGTAAAAGCATTTCACAAATTGTTATCAAGTATAGAAGAATCTATCTAGTGTTAACTGCCCTAGATTCTTCAACACATCTTAACTTTCTCTTGTTGACTTACAACCAGAAAGGTTAGAAAAACTCATTGTAGATGTCCAGAGATGAAGAAAAGCAACCAACTAGATTATTGAAAATAAAGAGCCAGTGGTAAATCAAGGTGGCTCTCAATAGCTTCATAAACATACACAAACACTGTGAAAATTCTATCACTACAGCAACTTATTTACTTTTCCTACTTATTCCTCAATAAGTTATTTATGAAATTACTTCAATAAACATTAAAATAAATATTGTTGCAGATATCACACCGTAATACAGAAACAAACATATGCACAAGAAGCAACACATTGACATAGATATTTTGGAGAACAGTCCCCAGAAAAAACCCAATGTGTGAAAACCTGTGCAACAAGGGACGATTTTATTATTATGCAGGAGAAATATCTTAATACAAATCTAGGATGCTCATCTAGCAATCCTTTACAGAGAAAATATTGGCAGAGAATCTAAGTGAGTTTTACCTCACTTCACCTAGTAGAATTCCCGTTGATCTGGCACAAGACTGGCTAACCCCGGCTATTTATGCATCACACCTTTTGCCCTCTGCGTCAACTTTCCCGGCAGTTCCAGCTTCTGCCCTCTGCGTCAGCTTTCTCGACTGTTTCGGCAGTTTCGGTTGTTCTTGGTAATTCCAGCTGCTACCCTCTACGTCAGCTTTCCCAGCTGTTCCAGCAATTCCTGGTTGTTCTAGCTTCTGCCCTCTGTGTCAGCTTTCCCGACTATCCCGACAGTTTCGGCTATTCCCGGTTGTTCCAGCAGTTCCGACTTTTGCCCTCTGCATCAGCTTTCCCGGCTGTTCCAGCAGTTTTGGCTGTTCCCGGCAATTCCGACTTTTGGACTGCTCACCAAACCATTGGTTCAATTTCTCAGCTAACCCTGCTCCAGAAATTGAACTAACTGGTCTCCCTCAGTGTGTTCTCCAAGTGACCCTCAAGCCTCCTCTTATACTTTTCTCGTTGACAAATCAACGGCCGAGATTAAGTCCCTAATCAGCGGCTAAGATTAACTCTGGCTTGATCCATGACTTTTGGACCATTCTAACAAAGTTTTATATTAATTCACATTAATATTTTATTTTCCCTAAGTTTAGACTTAGGTACTCCATTAAAAATATTGATTATTTTAATATCTCCCAAACTGTTTAGAATCTACCCAAACCTTTTCTGGGTATTGGAGATCTCATGTGCCTTAGCCTCTCCACCAATTTTCGTGGCTAGAGCACATCTAGTGCTACCTCAACTCAATAGACACACACACACACACACACTCTTCTTTATGCAATTAATACAAAAAGATAAATAACCATAGAATGAAAAAAATTATACAAGTAGGTGTTATCTTAAGCGTAGCAAGAAAGTATATGCCAATTGGACCCCTAGATAGATATTTGCAAACCCTTGAGGGTCAAGGATTTGCCTAGTGCAACACCAATCTAAGTACAAAATTAAATGTAAACATAAATATGTAAAATGTAGGCATAAATCAATGTACAAAACTGTTAGTGAATAATAATATCCTCATCCTTCATCCACCACTAAACTCTTCCAATGCCTACCTCAAGATGCTAACTATTCAAAACCGACTACCTATTATCAGACTTACTGGTTGAAGTCATGTAGGTCATACATTTTCTAGAACACCCCTATAACAGCCAAGAACAGTCAAGCCATAGTAGACACTTCAAAATAGAAAGAGCATCAGTTATATATGTCATTTTCCATTCCTAATTTTATTTGTATGTTTCTTGAACAAGGGATACTAGACCATACTATTTCTGGGAACATATTGTGCACATATACCACTTGGTAAGGGATTTCCTGTAGCACCAATTTGTGGAGGACAAATATAGGCAATAAGTGAGGAGACTTCATGGCCATAGATTCTCATATATGTCCCATTATCCTGCACATACCAATCCCTGACCTTCCCAGACCGTGGTGCCCCTCTTTCAAATTTATGTGGTAATATTGCTCTTAATACTTCGTTGCTTTTATTTGTATTTGTTGGATAATAGCCTTTGAGGATTGATCTGTGCACAGGTATCTTGCACAGATTTCTGGGTTTTTAAAATGTCATTTTGATTTGATAGAACTAGTAGGTAACTCTATTTCTTGATGATCTTGTGATTATTTTGAATCTCTATTAATCTAACAATCATATCTAAGTGTGCAGAAGTTATCATTCAAGATTTGGGCGTTTAGGGAAGTCCTCAGCTGGACCAACTAACTCTCAAATTATAGACTCTAAAGAGTCTACTGTTTTTAATTTCTGAAGTCATTTTACAAAATATTTTACTTGCACGGTTTTTCTTGGGCTTGTGCCTCTTTAAAATTCCTAGTTTATTTATAAATTTGTGCAAAATTGTTTAGATCTGGCTAATAGAGGGCTTTGATCTGCAAATCTGCTAGATCTGTAGAATATTATTGTACATTTGTAAATATCAAATTTTTAATTCATTGGGGTTTTGGGTATTTCATATTTTTGTATATACATGCTTTGGCGTTTTCTATCTTTTGTTTGTGGAGGAACATATCTAAAGATTGCAGGCGATTTTTATGGATTATGGAGACAGATCTAGGCCTTGGAGAGCATCTCCATTTTATTTGCAGGTTGAAGAGAAATTTCAGAAAGATCATGGACAAATTTGTTAGGGCCTTGAGACCCTGCACTGGCCATCTCCAGCCTCTTTCTCAGCCTCCTTCTTCTCCCTCTCGGCCTCCAGCTCTTGGCCTCCCTTTATCTTTTACCTTTGCCTTTCCCTGTCTCCCTGCTCCTTGGCCTCCCTTCCTCCTCCCTTATCTCCCTTCAGCACCTCTCGGCTCCCCCTCTCCCTCGCTGCCTCTCACCCTCAGCCCTCCTCACTCACCGTTGGCCCTCAGCTCCAACCTTATGGTCTCCCCTCATTTCTGGCCAGTCTCCTTCTCCTCCACTGCCCTACCTCCATCTCCCTCATGGCAGCCTCTTCTCCCTTATCCTCACTCTTGGCCTTCCCTCACTCTCGGCCTCCCCTCATTCTCGGCCCTCTCCCTCATCCTCCTTTCAACCTCCCTTTCCCTCTTTTCGCTGTCCTTTCCAACTACCTCCTCGGCCCTCAAGCTTCTCATCCTTGCAGCCTCTTTCACCATAATTTTTTACTAATTTTTTCCATAAAATTCCCAAAGAATTTTGACAAATTTTTTAACAAAAATTTTCTGAGTTTGGCATTTGGATTTGAAAATTTTCATTGACTTGTGCAGCTTGTCTCCAAGTATCTTCAAGCCCCTAAGGGTTGACTGGTGCACATCCTCTAAACCCTGACCTCATTTCATTGATCTAATTGAAAGCAAGACTATACTAGCATAGAATTTCAGTTAACTGAAGTTTCACAGCAATTTCAGTTTGGAATATTTATCTGCAGTACATTTCAAAAATATAAGTTATCTTCACTAACCTTTTGCGTGCTAATTGACAAATTTTTGAATATTATTTCCCTGCCTTTCAGTGATAAATTTCTGAGTTTTAAGATCAAATGCATCATTAGATTAGAAATAGTTAAACTCATAAATTTTCTGAATTATTAATTATCAGTTTGTCATTTCAAGTTTCGGTTGTTACACATAGAAAAATCTAAATCTCAAATGGTTATAGGGGCTCTGGTTTAAAATAAATTGCTGGCATCATCATTTGTTTTAAGAGCAGATTACTAGCACTGATATTTCAGACATTGATCTGAGTTTAAACACTTAATTTAATTTCTAAAGTACATTTGTTTTTATTTTCTCATTCCGAAAAGATTAATTTAGTTTTACTTATGCATCTGATGATATCGGATGGAGTATTTCGTACAAATGGATTTCTGAAAATAAAGTGTTTTATTTCCAGCATTGTACATCGGTTTCCTATTGTGTTTTCAGTGATTACTTGTGCAGACTTCATATTTTACATTGCTGGTATGAGTATTTGTTTTCACATTAAGATCATTTTTCTAAGCCTTAACTTCAAGAATGCTCAAGACATATTTCATAAATAATTTTAGGGCCTCCTTTCACAATCGCATCATTTCACTTTGCATTCGCATACTAAGCTAATACTTGCACATTAAAATCTTACTTCCAAGCATATGCTTGTTCGATAGAAACATTAAGGGAGCAAGCTTAGAACAGGAATTTAACTAAAATTAACCAAGTCCCTGTTTTTCACATAGCTTTAAGTTTTGCATTTGCATATAAGATAGTTGAATCATTCAACAACAATTTCTCATCCATTACTTGGACTTTATTTCCTTCACAAGATAGTTGACTCCACAAGGCATTGGTATCATTTTCCTCAAATCAAATTGAATCCTTCAAAATCTTGCACAATCTAAACAATTATTGGTTTCTTAGTTGTGTCTCCCGAACTGGTTGGTTCCCAACTAGTTTTCATTCATTCCATTTCTACAGGGTCTAGCCCCCTTAGTCTACTATTGGGAGACAACTCAAACGGAGGGATTGGGGATGAATGTGACAACCCCCGATCTAAGCCGCTATCGCGGTGCCTATACATTATGTGAGACAACACACTCCATTGTAGCAACCAATGAAACCAACAATCTAATGGTAGTGTAATTTGTTGTAGGTGCAAAGGTTTCTTCATGATCAATGCCTTCCTTTTCAGAGAAACCCCTTGCAATGAATCTTGCTTTATATTTCTCTATACTTCCATCAATTGCATGTTTGATCTTATTGCTCCATTTAGATGTGACAACCGGTTTGTGACTAGGTCTAGGAACAATTTCCCAAACCCCATTCTTCATGATGGATTGATATTCTTCTTACATTGCTTTCTTCCAAACCTCTTGATGCGCAACTTCCTTGAATGTAGATGGTTTGGCTTCTATCAATTTTGTCATATATGCAACATAACCAGAATACATTTTTGGTCTCTTTCTTTCCCTAAAAGTTCCTTTCGCAGCTTCATGTCCTTCAGCATCCTCCAATGTAGCTTTCAACCAATTTGGCCTCTTCCTTATGGTTGGGATGACCACCTAGGCTCAGTAGGTCCTTCTTCTTCGAGATTTGTAGTAGAGTTTTCATGATGAACTTCTTATTGAAATATGGGAACTTCTTCGACATCATAATCAATAGGAATATCCTTTGATTTCTTGTATGCTTGATTTTCATCAAATATGGCATCCTTGCTTACTTCAATATATCTTCCTTCCTTGGTGTAGATTCTATACGCTTTTGAAGAGAGACTATATCCAACGAATATTCCATTGATACTTGTAGAGTCCAACTTCTTTCCCTTGTCTTTTTGAACATGGATATATGTTGGACTTCTAAAGATTCAAAGGTGATCCACACTCAGCTTCTTTCCTGTGAATACTTCTTTGGGTGTTGTATTATCAAGACTCTTATGAGGACTTCTATTTTGAATGTATACAGTTGTCATCGCTTCTTCTCCACAGAAGAATTTTGGTAGATCTTAATCAAGGAGCAAAGTTTGAATGCCTTCTTCAATTGACCTATTCTTCCTTTCAGCCAATCCATTTTGTTCAGGATAATAGGGAACAATGAGCTCCCTCTTAATACCTACTTCCTTACAATATTCAGTCAATTCCTTAGAAGTGTATTACCCACCATTATCACCATTATTAAACCTCAGAGTTTTTATATTTCTTTCGGTTTGGGATTCCACTTCAACCCTAAACTCTTTGAACTTATCAAATACTTCATCTTTTGTTTTGAGAAGGTAGAGCCATGTCTTTCCAGAATGGTCATCAATAAATGTCACATAGTAGAGATGACCTCCAAGTGACTTGTCAGGCATGGGCCCACACACATCGGAATGGATGAGGCCTAATATCTCTTTAAACCTAGTTTCACAGTTGTGAAATGGATTTCTTGTATGTTTTCCCCAAGAACATCCCTTGCACACACCTTCATGATCCAATTTCATATTAGGAATACCATGAACCACTTGACTAAGAGTAGTGATGACCTTATAATGTAAATGACCATGCCTCCTATGCCATAGATCAATGGAACTTATTTCCAAATGAACCAGAGCTTGAGGAGGTGATGTAATGACTCTATAAAGACTTCCCTCACGGGTTCCAATAACCCTAGCTTTATCAATGCTAGAGTCTTTTCCCCAAACCAATACTTTTCCATCAACAAAAGCAATCCTTTCCCCTTTATCTTCTAAACAAATTCTTTTTCAAACCTGGAACATATAGAATGTTGTTGAGGTGCACCTTCGATCCATTATCCAGCTTCAATGATGTTGATCCCAAACCTCTAACAACATAGCTTTCGTTGTCACCCAATTCTATTGTATGAGAAGATGGCTCCTTTGATAGGGTATGAAGTTGTTTACTTTCTCCCGTCATGTGTCTCGATGCTCCACTATCAATGATCCATGCATTGTCATCAGTAAGAGAACCTGTAAGAGCAGCAAAGAATCCTTGACTTTTGACTTTATTGAACAAGTAGTTGATCTGGATTTAAACAGGAATGCAACAAACTATAGAGATAACCATAAACACAGAGATGCAATGGAAATAATACTTCATTTCATTAATGTAAAATACTAAAATATGCTTACAAACAGGGATGGAAATAAACCAGCTAGGGCAATAGTAGCTTATCTCTAAGAAGAGATGTGGCGGTTACATGCCTGTGAACTCTCTTACAATGAGGCTCAAGGGCCTATTTATTATTGAACAATAAGAAAAAACCCTAAACAACCAAAACCCTAACCCGAGGAGATGTAACACCAAGAGTTTGTGGGCCCTGTTGGGGTGAGTTGGACAGCAAACTTCCCGGGGTTGCGAATTGGTCATATTATCTCCGTTTGACACGCATGATAGCTCATTGGAAAGATCTCTCCGAGGACTACGACAAAAAAGCCAATTTTAGACAGCAAATCGCTGGCAGTAGATTTCCCAAAAAACGTCGTTTAGGGCCTCAAAACGACTCCAAAAGTTTAGGACCCGAAAAACTGCTAAAAATAGTAAACTGTGCTATAATTAAGGAAACTAAAAAACTGAAAGAAGCACTGGTGGGGATCCAAGTGGAGTTAGCAAGTGGCCACCAATATCCACATGGATCATTCCTCCCCCCTTAGGAAGCAATGGTCCCCATTGCGTTGAGTTCTTCCATGAGTTGAGGGAACTTCTGTTGAACTTGGTCCCTGGTAAGCCACTTGCCCTGGTGAAGGAGTTGGCCTGCTTTGACAACTCGATACAGTTGGATATTCTGCTGACGAGTGTGCTTGATCTGTGTGTCCATGATCCGATCAGTTGCAGCCTGTTCCATGCAATCTGGATTTAACTCTGTGGGTGTGAGCTTTTCTGCAATGTCAGATGTGTCTAGTAATGGTGGAAAGTATGGCCGAAGGCGGTCCACATTGAACATTAGGTGCAGGCCAAGGAATGGAGGAATTCTGAGCTCAAATGCATTGTCTCCCACAGCCTTGGTAATGGTGTAAGGACCATATTGGAGTGGTCTGAGTTTTCGATAGGCTCCGGTAAGGCATTCCTTTTGCAAATGCAACCAGACTTTGTCGCCCACCTGAAACTTGTGTGGCACCCGATGTTGATCATGTCGCTACTTGTTCTTGGCATTTGATTTCTCTAGAATATCATGGACCTGCTGGCGAATATGTTGGATGTGCTCAATGAAATTGTTTGCCTTATCTGTTTCGGATTGGACATGAGCTAAATCTACATGAGTAGCTGCAAATGGCATGGCCACATCAATGGGACATAGTGGCTGGAATCCCAAGCCCACCTGAAAAGGGTTGTGGCCAGTCGAGCTGTGGAGAGCCCAGTTGTAGTTTTGCTGAACATAGGGGAGGCTCTCGTCCCATGTGCATGGATGCTTTGAGTTGTACATGCGCAGAACGTGTATGATCATCCTATTGACAACCTCTGTCTAGCCATCAGTTTGAGGATGGAAGGCTGTGGACTTAGTGAGTTTGGTGTCCAACATCGACCAGAGACTGAACCAAAATGTACTGAGGAACCTGTTGTCCCGATCTGAGATGATAGATTGTGGGATCCCAAAGTGTACCCACACTCGTTCAAAGAAGAGTTTAGCAGTGGCTTCTGCTGTGATATTCTTCTTCCAGGTCGCCATAATGGCCATCTTTGAGAACTTGTCGACGACCACAAAAACACAGTCATTTCCATGCTTAATGTAAGGAAGGCCTGACACATAATCCATGGAGATGGATTCCCAAGGTCGACTAGGGGTAGGCAGCGGGGTATAGAGGCCTTGCTTCTTGATGGTCGGTTTGGCAATGGCGCAAGCAGTGCATGATCTGATGTACTTCCAGACATCGTGTCGAAGATTCGGCCGATAGAAATACTTCTGCAGTACTACCACCGATTTTTCGACCCCGAAATGCCTAACAACCCGACTGTAGTGTGCTTCCCAAATCATCTTGGCACGCTCGCTTGAAGGAACACAAAGGTGACCCAGGTGGGATAACAAGTCATCTTGGAGGTGAAAATCTGGAACATGCTGACCCTCCAAGAGTGTTTGGTATGTGTGGCCGAATTCCAGGTCGCTTTTGTAGAGCAGTGGCCAATCAAAAGTCTCATGCCCACAAGAGTTGAAAATGGTGGTTAACACCATGATCGGTGGTCGACTGAGGCAATCTGCAACATTATTGGTGTTGCCCTTCTTATACTTGATATTCAAATGGAACT
>APFE030520647.1:23110-64687 GCA_000404065.3 Pinus taeda
CCCCAAAATGTAATGCTTTCATTGTCGGCAGGCCTGCACAATGGAATACATCTCTTTGTCATAAGTGGGATACTTTCGGATTGTGTCTGAAAGTGTCTCACTGTGATATGCCACTGGATGCCCGTGTTGAGTGAGGACTGCCCCAATAGCATAGTCAGAGGCATTTGTATTGACCTCAAATGGTTGTTGCAAGTATGGTAATGCAAGAAGTGGTGCCGAGCAGAGACGATCTTTCAACTTTGTGAATGCCTTCTATTGAGATTTGGACCAAAAGAATTTTTCTTTCGCTCCTCCCTTGGTGACTTGACTCAAGGGCCAAGTGATATGAGAAAATCCCAACACGAACCTACGGTAGAAGTTGGCAAGGCCTAGAAAGCTGTGAAGCTCTATCAGAGTGGTTGGAGATGGCCAATCCCGAATGACTTGGATCTTAGCTAGATCCACATACACCCCTCGTTCATCAATAATGTATCCTAGATATTGAACCTGGGTCATGCCAAAAGTGCATTTCTCCAAATTGGCACATAACTTGTGTTGCCGCAGTGTTTGGAGAGCCTGTTGGATGTGGTGGAGGTGCTCTTCCCAACTCTGGCTAAAGATCAAGATGTCATCCAAGTATACCACTACAAATGAGTTGGTGAATGGCCCAAGATGTCATCCATTAGCTCATGAAGGTGCAGGAGCATTCGTCAATCCGAAAGGCATAACCAACCATTCGAAAAGGCCCTCCTTGGCTTTGAAGGCATTCTTCCACACATCGGAGGGTTCGATTGGTCCCTGGTGATATCCTGATTTCAAATCGATCTTGCTGAAATATTTTGCCCCCTTTAGTTGGCCCAGGAGATCATCAATCTATGGGATTGGGTACCTATTACGGACAGTGATATTGTTCAGCACCTGATAGTCAATACAGAGTCTCCAAGTCCCATCCTTCTTCTGTACCAGCACGATCGGGCTCCCACAAGGCGATGAACTCGGACGGATGTGCCCTTTTTGCAGCAACTCCTAAATCTGCCTCTTGATTTCATGTTCTCTAGAACGGAGCGCCGATAGGTTGGACCATTGGGCAGCGGCACACCTGGGGTCAAATCAATGGAGTGCTTGACCTGACAATGCAGAAGAACCCCTGCGGGAGAGGTGACGATGTCCTCGTACTCCTCCACGATCTTGTCCATCTATAGTTGTCGTGCGGAGGGGCCCTATCTAGAGGTCGTGGCCACCGTCTTCTTCTTTTCTTGAGGGCGTATCATCAGGAAAACAAATTTCCCGGTTTTGGAAATTAGCTTACTACATTGTTTTGCAGTAACTCAAGAGATGGCGGTAGGCGGTGCTACCTCTGGTATCCCGTACAACTTATTTCCCAAAGTAACAATAACAGCACGGGGCCTTGATTCATACACAGCATGTCGCTTCCACAAGTATGGTTGTCCTAATAACACATCACAAACTTCAAGGGGAACAATGTCACACAATACCTCATCTGTGAAGGGCTTGATGTTGTATGGAAGGTGACACTGTTGGCTCACGCGAAGATCCCGTCCTTGGTGCAGCCACCCGATGGTTTATGGTTGTGGATGTGCTGTGGTCGGTAAGCCCAGCCACTTGACGACCTCTGCCGAAATGAGGTTTTTTTGGCTCACGTTGTCGACAATGAACTATAGCGGCGAGCCCTTTACCCACATCTAGGAGTGGAAGAGACGCTCCTCCTCCTCTGGATCTTCGGGTTCCTCCTTCTGGATCTTCGTGGTGGCAATGTTGGCGTTGGGCTCTGCATCGATAATCTGCTTCCCTTTGTCATTCCTCTTATCGAGTTCTGACTCAGAACCAGAACATGCATATGATTCTGAAACCTTTAGCTCGGCCACCAGTGACTGCTTGGCCCGACACTCACTTGTGTTGTTAGTGGAGCTCTTATGGAACTCACACCACTTTCTCGTGTCCTTTTTCGGCTTCATGACGCTATTATTTGCTTGCAGCTTTGGCGGGTTGTCTTGGGTCGCCCCGCCCTAGCTTTGTCGTTTGTTCTGTGGTTTGGGGGCACCTTTCTCTTGTTTCAGGTTCGCAGACCCAAAGTCTCACTTCTTCTGTTTAAACTTTTGCTCGACCTTGACGGCATATCGATATGTCGTGTCGAGCGAGGAGATGTTCAGGAATTCTATTTCTTTCTGGATGTACTTGTGCAAGCAACCACGGTATTTGAGTACCAAATGCTGCTCTGTATGCTTGATACCCAACTTTGTGCGAAGGGTATGGAAAATATTGGTAAACTCCGATACGTCTTGGTCCCTTCCCTGCAGCAGCGTGGTTCACTTTATGTATTGATCCTCATAGCTTCTGACAGGGTAGTACTGCTCCTTGATGGCATCTCGAAATGAATTCCAAGTCGGTGCGACTGAAAATAGTGAACCTGTACTTTCATCCTTCTGCTCGTAGTAGGTTTCCCACCAATCTTTGACGTGGGGGGCTGCTTTGAGAAGAGCGAAAATAATCTTTTCCCAATTGGAAAAATCATGAACAGAAAAATAACCCTCTAGCACATTTAACCATTTATCAATGGCATCTGCGTCTATATGACCCTCGAATATGGGGATTTCAAAATTAACTTGTACCTTAAATGGTGTGGAGTTTCCAGAGTTGCTGTTGGAAGCTGATGCGTCGCCCCTGGGTAGCCGCTGAAGGATCTGGGCAAAGTTGTCCATCATCGCGTTCCTTTGTCGCTCGAGGGCTTCTTCAAGCAAGATTTTGATAGGGTCTCCTGCCCCCTCGTCTTTCTTTTCATCTGCCATGGGAGGTTATCGAGATTTGCGAGGCTGGTCTTGCAAAGGTTCGACCAGTTCAAGCCTTAACTCCTTATATCCCGACCTCGTTGGGGACATGCAAAGTAAAACATAGATGAAAAGCAGACCGATCTGATACCACTGATCCGAATTTAAACAGGAACGTAACAAATTATAGAGATAACCATAAACACAAAGATGTAGCAGAAATAATACTTCATTTCATTAATGTAAAATACTAAAATATGCTTACAAACAGGAATGGAAATAAACCAGCTAGGGTGATGGTAGCTTATCTCTGAGAAGAGATGTGGCAGCTACATGCCTCTAAACACTCTTACAATGAGGCTCAAGGGCCTTTTTATTATTGAATAAGAGAAAACCCTAAACAACCAAAACCCTAGCCTGAGGAGATGTAACACCAAGAGTTTGTGGGCCCCGTTGGGGTGAGTTGGACAACCAACTTCCCGGGGTCACGGATTGGTCATATTATCTCCGTTTGACGCGCATGATAGCCCGTTGGAAAGATCTCTCTGAGGACTACGACGAAAAAGACAATTTTAGGCAGAAAATAGTTGGCGGTAGATTTCCCAAAAAACATCGTTTAGGGAATCAAAACGGCTCCAGAAGTTTAGGACCCAAAAAACTGCTAAAAATAGTAAATTGTGCTATAATTAAGGAAACTAAAAAACTGAAAGAAGCACTGGTGGGGATCCAAGTGGAATTAGCAGGTGGCCACCAATATCCACCTGGATCAGTAGTAGATGACCTTCTTGATCCATCTTCCAGCAGTGTTGATACCCATTCTTATGCAGTTCATGATAGAGGGAGAATCATGCCAACAAAGTGATCTTCAACTCTTCCTAACCTTAGCTCTGATACCATGTTGGAAAATCAAAAGTTATATTAGAGTTTGATTCTCCTTTCTTGATAATTACTTGTGAGTGTGTTGGCTTCTTTTACTTCTTTATTATCTTATCTTTCATCAAGCAATTACCATATTATGTGTGTATGAAGATCATAAAACAAGAGACACAAGATATAGGCACTATGTCAAGGAAAAACCCCCCTTGAGGGGAAAAACTAGTGAAGATAATTATTCCTTTCAATAGTATTCTTTGAGACTCTTCACCCTAGACAAAAGCCAGACCTTCCCTCCACACCAAGTCAACCTCCCAGATCTTCGACCCCTTTCCAGCAACTTCGACTAGGCAGCAGCTTCCAGCATCAAGCAGCTTCCGGCAACAGTGAAACTTGGAAGACTTTGATCTCCCAAACTAGGGCATGAAACAGAGAGAGAGAGGCACCAAAAGTTTGATTTTCTTCTTCTCCTTAGACTTCCCCAAACTCGCACTTCCTTTGGCTTCTCGGCAACAGACTTCGCACTTCCCTAGCTACTCTTGAGATATCGAACTAGCTTGAGATGTGATGCTCCAAATGACTTTGACTAGCTTGTATTTATAGGTTTCTTGTGGGTCAAATTAGGGTCCTTAGGCCGACTTGATGTGGAGGATACATAAATCATATTTGACCCAATACTAAACCTTTTTACATGATTCAAAAGCCCAAGAAGGGTCTCTTTGAATGTACAATGACTTTATAAACTCAATATTAATCATAGGAATCCACAATCGGGACTTTGACTAATATAATGATGACCCAAGCATGAAACCCATGCTTTAATAAGTCATTATTACAATAATAAAAATTCTCTTCTTTATTCTTTTGACCAGTACATTTATGATGACTCATGTACATCATTCAATACTGAACATAGTTATATTTTCCAACAATATTTTTGCATATCATTTTCTTCCTTGCATTTATTGGCATTCACTTGTTGCATCTTAAGTGCTCAGATTAATCAAAAGAAAGAGATAAATTTTGGGATTGTTTTGGCATTGTTTAACTCACTGCTGTCATAAACGTTCTCTTGCTCATCTAATATCATTGGAACATAAAAATTGCATAAAGGCTCTTGATATTTGTTAATGCCCTGTCATTGGAGAATTTATTGGCAAGTTGGTTATATTGTTTAAGGAGAACTAACATTGTCTTTTCTTGTGAGTTTCATAATCTCTAAAGTTACAAATATGCACTTGATAAGATCACTCACATAAGCATATAACCCTAAGATCTAATATCTTGTTGATCTTGTTTAATTTGATAATTCAAGGAGTTGTTGGATATTGGCATGAAATTGGCATTGTGATATCTTGAGGAATTGCTAATTGCAAACATTGATAATCTTATTGTCTATCTCTTGTGCCATTGCATCTTACATTGTCTCTAAAAGGTTATTTGTTCTAAGTAATATCTTGGTGATAAGTGCTCTAATCTATTTTACTTGCCATTAATGTCATTATTGTTTCATGGTTAATATCTATTGTGGATGACAATTTTGTCTTTGGCATCTTGGTAATTTGTTCTTAAGAGCACCTATCTTATTTACTTGAACAATTATTCCTTTGTTTCATTGAATATAGTAGATATATCTTGTGGGCACTATTAAAATTGAACACTTTGTCTTGTGTATAAAATTGTCTTTTCATTCATTGATTAAGTACTCTTTGTCATAAGACTAATCATAACTAAGCACTTAAAACCATAAACAATCTTAACTCAAGAGCACTCAAGTCATCTTGCATTGCATTCTAGGCCTAGATTTGCACTAACTTACCTCCAAGCATAAGCTTAGTTGATAGAAAGATAGGAACACCCATCATCTCTTGCCTATGAATGCTAGACCCTCTCTAGTGGTTAAAACGGTGACTTTGCAGTCGCCAAAGCCACAGTCTCTGCAGCACCGGAGGGTATGTTAGATTTCAAGGGGAGGTATCGTTAACCAAGTCTTTGCTTGCTTCACCTTGACTTTTCTCTACCACTTACTTTTGAGACAAGCCTCAAAATAGAAAAGGATCAAGGGACATACTTAGCTAGGAATATAATTAAAATCAATCAAGATTGTTGCATCTCACCTAGGCCATAGGATTTGCATAGCATATAGGATAGCGAAGCATCTAAGCAGTGATTGTTCATCCGGTCACTTGGTATTAAATCGATATAAAACAAGTAGCTGACTCCACAAGGCATTGGTCTCATCAAATAATTCAATCTAATCTTTTAACTTGCTAAAATCAACCAAGTGGCTAGGCCATTCAATCGTGTCTCCTGGACTTGTTGGTTGTCAGCAGGTCTTGCATTCTCTCATTTCATAGGGGCTACCCACCATAGCCCGCTGTTGGGAGACAGCTAAAACGGAGAGGGCAAGGATCAGAGTGACAGTCTCTACGAGTCTACCCTGAGTCGTTGTCGCAGTGTCTGTACAATTTGAGTAACCACAGGTCTTTTTGTAGTCAATTCTGTGAGTGGCATGGGCTTTCTGTTGAGAATCGGTGGAGATTGTGGTTCCAGAACTGAAATAACAGATCTTTCAAAGCCCTGCCCCTCCTCATTTGCTGGGGATTTTGGCTGGCTTGCAATATAGAAATCTTTCAAAACAAATCTTCCAGTCCGAATAGGATGGCAGCTGAAGCGTTGGTTATTTTGGACCTTCGTCCGCAGCAAAGGGTCCCTTCAAGGATTTGGAATGTGACCCATGAAGAGCCAGACAAATATTATCCTTGGGATTATTTTGATGGCGCCAAACAGGGTGTGGATCATAATTGTGGCTGTGGTTTTATCCTTCATCTGTCTGATCAGCACAGTTTCAGTGTCAGTATGGGGCTAGGGCATGGTACAAACAATTTGGCTGAGCTTTTAGCTTGTCATTCTTTGATTGCCTTTGCTATTGATAAGGGATGTGACCATCTGCAAGTTTATGGTGATTCCTTGCTGGTTATCAATTGGGTTAACAGAATTCAAAAATACCGTAATATTCACCTTCTTCATATTTTGGTGGACTTACAAAGGATAAAGCTTTCTATCTCACATGTTACATGCACTCATATTTACAGGGACAGGATCAGAGCGGCGGACAGGCCTTCTAAAGTAGGCTTACAACTGGTTCGAGGTCTTTGGCACATCAAGGAGAGACTAAATGGAAAGCATTATAGCTATTATCACAGGGCTTTTATGGATGATCAGCATCTGCAGCATTGATTTCATGATACTTTATATTTTATCTTTCTCAGTTTTTGGAGGGTTATCTTACCAGACAGTTTTCAGTTTTTGGATTATGTATATATTGATCAGAGCCTTATGGGCAGTTTTTTGCACTGTCTCTGTTGGAAACTTGGACAGTTCTGTCAGTCTATTTTGTTGTTATCAGTCATATTATGGTTGATGTATCTCCTGGGCTTATAGGCCAGACAAAATCTGCTATCTTTCATGATGTATTTATTGGAATTTTTGAAGGATCTGTTCAGATCCTTGGTAATGCGCTTTTTATAAAAATGTATCTGCAACATGTAATTTTGTGTATCCTGAATATATAAAGTTACGGCTTTTTTCCTGGGAAAATATATACGAAGCATTGTCAAAAACAAATTGATAATTTGCATGCCAATACATAGTATGTTCAATCAAAAACTAATATAATGTTTTATATAAAGTTTAATTAATTTTTCATACAATTGTAATTAGTGAACGAATCCATCATAGTTCATATTACTCAGAGAGGGAAACCTTAAAATTTTCTAACATACAGTGATATACACTTCACAAAAAATGGCCACAGATGGTTCCCCTACATGAAATCATACAAAGAAAAGAGGCAAAAGCGTGAGAACCAAAGCGATTAAATTTGATTAATTAGCCAATGGCCTAGGGAGCAAAATGTATTGTAGAAGACTAAAAATAGGCACAGACATAAGAACTCTTAATTCTAAAACTTGGACACTGAAAATACACTTAGTATCTCAGATAAAAGATCTCAACACCTCCAAAGGCTTTCTTTCAAGTTGAAAAGTGTTAACCGAACATAAACATATCTATGTTTCTATTTAATATTTCTCGTGTAGGAGTTCGCTGAAAAGGAAATCTTTTCATTTTGTATCCCTCATGCAAGGGTTATACAATTAGATAAGCTTCAAAGAAATTTGTGAAATATTAATCTCCGAAAGAAATTCATGGTGAGATAAACAACCTAGATGGAAAGCTTCGCACTCCATCCAGTTTATGCCTTCTCTGGATCCACATAGGCTCTGGGAATTGCTCTGGGCTGAAAATGTCATCAAAGCTATAATTTGATCAATACAGAAAGCCACAAAG
The DNA here is from genome assembly GCA_000404065.3 of Pinus taeda. NCBI lineage: Eukaryota > Viridiplantae > Streptophyta > Pinopsida > Pinales > Pinaceae > Pinus > Pinus taeda. Next base: position 31,099 of record APFE030520647.1, read on the forward strand.
CGAAGGTAAAATTATAAAAAACTTGTGAATAAGATCAACATGTTCCATGATTCCAACCACTTTTCATCGCAGAACCATAAAAATGGCATATTCAAGAAAAGCATAAAAGCTAATGCTGAGAAGGAATACAAATTGATGATCAATAACAATTACAAACAAACAAATGAAATTCATATTCTCCAGGGCAAACCCCACAAAATTAGAATAAACTATAGCAAATACATTCATACTAAACATTCCAGATACTTGTAACTTCACATTAAAAGAGTATCAAATCATATACGCACATTTCTAATCAACCATGTTTTTGGCGTTCCATGTATTTAACAACATTCCCATTAAACAGTTTTGGTGATTATTGGACCTTCATAAATATTTCATTTTGACATTTTGTCTATTAAATTCTACAGCCTAGAGGTTATTTTGGTACCATAGTTGGACCATGGCATAGCTTAAAATGGTGGAAAATGGCCATCAGCAAACTTGCATAAAAATGCCACTTGGCATTCATAACTTTCCAGGTCACTAATCTGTATCACCAATTAACAATATTCTAAACATGTTTTTCAGCCAATATAGAAAAGGGATCCAAAAGGGAGTGCCGCAATCATAATTTGCAAAAGCATACAGAATTCCTCACCAAATTAAGTTCACAAAAGATTCCACATCAAAAATATTTTCCACCATCAATCACAACTTTCTCCTCGTAGGCCCTTTTTCAACAATGGTGAGAACAGTTTAACCTTCAAAATATGACACAACGGAATAAAACCCTTGGGCCTTAACAGACAAGGTAACATTATAACACTCAATCATTATTCACAACATCTTAATGCCAAATGGGAAGATCAATGGCTTGACATACAAGTGTCATTCTAGAGATACGTCAACTCAAGAAAGCTGCATTTTTGCATGTACAAAACAATGATAGTGTTTGCTTTTACCAATTGCTCTCAGTAGATAATAACTTGATTCACTAATAATTATTTAGTAAAAGCCTTAGTATATCTGTAAATGCCAAATATAGGTCAAACCAAGGAAATAAAATGCTAAAACTATTTTAACATAAGAAGGAGGCTGCTCACTTACATGAAGGGAAAACACTTGAAAATAGTGTAGATAAGATAATTTTATTAATGTCCGACGAAAGACCACAAAAGTAGGTCAGTGAGACTGAAGGATACATCCAATGTTGAAATATTGGTTCGAAAGGTATTTCCAGTTTGAAAAGCACTTGGGGCTTTCTGGTTTGGCTAATGGGCTTTGCACCTAAGTTTGGGATTTTCAACCCAAAGGAGTGGGCTTGGAATCAAAGAAAACATTTATAATTTTAATTTAATTATGAGTTGGCTAAAGTGTCAAGTCAGCCCACGTCGGCCAGCAAGGCCAAGGGGCACACCACTTGGGGTTTCACACCCCTTGGACAAGTATAAATAAGGCCAAAGGAGAGGCTACTTGACAACAGGGATAAGTGACTTTCTTCTTGAGAAGAGGCTAAAAGGACTTATAGCCTAGGTAACAAAGGAGCCGCAGGCAGCAAGCAAAGACAGGAATCTTTTCTGTTTTGAAGATTGAGTAGGGCTTGAGGGCTAACTTGAGAGCTGAAGCAGGGTCGAAGGCCCTTAGAGAAGGACCAAAATGGCTGTTTAGATAGTCAATAGTAGGCTGCAGACCACAGGGGTTGCACACCTAACCAAACCAACTACAGAGCAGTGCAATGGAAGGCCGAAGGGAGCAGAAGAGGTCGAGGCTTGGTTAGGCCAAGCCGAGCTCTAAACTAAGGGTTGTAGAGCAGGCTCTAGCCAAGAAATAAGATCACAGGTCAAGGGAATCTACCAGAAGTGAGGGTCGAGCCCAAGCAGAAGGTTTGCCAGCTAGTTGAAGGGCAGTCGCAGGCCTGGTTAGGATTCCGCATAGCTGGTGAGGGTTGCCCATGCAATAGAATTTTTGCAGCAGAGAAAGAAGGGTAGGTCAACGCCTACAGTAGCAAGGTAAAGAGGGAAAAAGGATAGGCTGCAAGCCTAAAGCAGAGCGGCCCAGCTGAGGATAGGCAAGGTCGAGGGCTGTTGTAGCAGCATGCTATGTATTTTCCTAGCGCTACCAAGAGGGCAGTCCCAAGTCTGGACTTATGAAGGAAAACAAGGACAGCAAAGTTGTCAGGTGGGCAAAAGACTTGCTAGGAGCCTGAACTTTGAAGGGACTTGGCCACAGCAGTTCGAAGAGGACAAGAAGTGCCCTATGAGCTACAGTAGGAAGGTGAAGGTTTTGGTGGCAAAGGTGTGAAATTTTAATATTGTTGCAGTTACTAGTAATTATTCACCTATCTTAAATAGATTATTTGTCTTCTGCAATTTGTATGCAGCAAATACTAAATAAAACACTAATGCAAATTCACAAAAATTAAATCACAGGTACTGAAAAAATATTGCACACACATAAAATAATAGACAGATATTTTTGGACAAATGTTCCTAGAAAAACCCTAGTGTGGGGAAAACCAATTCTACAGATGAGTATTTGTATTATTCCTCAATAATTTTGTAATCAAAAATTAGTAAAACTGTTCGTCGTAAATTAGGAATTGTTTTCTTCACTTTTGCTAGTCGATCTGACCTCCAAGAAGCAACTCGGCCCCTACGATTCAATTTGTCCCTCCTCTGACTCGCTGAACTGATCCACACGTGCGGCGCCGGCTAACTCGGCCTCTCTGGAAAACTCGCACTAGCAAGGAAATAAACTCATCCTCCTCTAGAAATTTGACTTCCACTGGAAAACTCAGCTTCGACAGTGAAAATCAATCACTCTGGCAAATTCCTTCTTGCTCCAGCGACTCAACCTCTCCAAGTCAAATCACACTACTAGGAAACTCCAGCCTCTTATACAGATAAAATCAACTTCCTTCTATCTTTGAGAAACTCGAAATTGGTATGAAAAAATTTCTTTGGCAACTCTATCTTCAATCACTATTGATCTCAATCTGTTGTTGCCCTCATGCTATCACTATGCCCTTTGCTCTCACTACAAATTTGTGTCTCTCTCATTGATGAATCAACGGCCACGATCTAACTCCAATCGATGGCTAAGATCATCTTGACCCCAACTCATTACTTTTCTAGAATTCCCTAGAGGAAAATCAATTTGTCTCAATTAATCCTGATTAATTAAGCCATTTCCCTAAGTTAGACTTAGGTAAATAATTAAACTTGCTAATTAATTCTAATTAAGGCATTTTTCTTGAGAAACTTTTTCTGGGTATTGGAGATAATTAATCCATCTATGTCTCTAGCCTCATAGACACCATCTGAGACTAGACCACCTATCTGAGCTACACAAACTAACACTCCCTCATAGCGAGGAAGGTGTTTTGCATAACACCCAACATATCTCAAAAGAAGATGAAACTCGCCTTCCCCAAGGCCTTCGTCAAAATGTATATTGCCTACTCATTTATACGTATATACTATAGCTGAACAATCCTACTTCAACAGCTAAGCTACCTATCATGATAAGAAATCTATGGAGAGTTTTTTTAAGAATGCGTTGATCTGACGCACTCTTCTGCGAATTGATTTCTAAGATATTGTGTCCCTGTGTAGTAGCGAATCTAATGTGCAAGATTAGCATTTTTTCTCTTGTTATTTGTTTAGGTCACTCGCTGAAGGAGCAGACTGTGTGAGGCTATTTGGCCTCAGCCAAGGTCATCTGTGACACAATTTTGTCATTTTTTGTTGGACTTAGGGTTGTGTTGGTTGTGGGATCTGAACCTTTTTTTGACCACAAATGGAGGATTCTCAACCCTGTGATAGGGCAGTAATCTACACAGTGTATTTGCACTATTCTATGATTTATGCCATGCATCAAGGTTGCAAACGCTTGAGACTAGTGCGGCTCCTTTTGACAAGACTTTGGCCCTCTAGAAGGCCTGTGGTAATTCAAGACATATAAAGAATCATGGACTAAACCTAGAGCATTAAGTTTTGTGACCTAATTGGAGAGGGTTTCACTGTGTTATTCTTCAAAGTGAAAGTATTTGTAACTGAGCCACAAAGACCTTCAGACCGAGTTATTAAGTTTGTTGTCTACACTGAGGAATTTAATGTGGATCAATTCATGCCATCTTTGTACATTACTTTGAGACCTTGATTCTAAGTATAAACAAGGTATTTCTGCCCTTTGTCTAAAGCAATACTGGAGGACTTCTTTGCTCAAGTCTAATTGAAGGGTATTTTGTTTCTGCTACTCTTGATAGTGCATCCTTGTTATCAGTTTGTTATTATTATTGTTCTAAAGAAAGTTAAATTAAAGAAAAAGTTGGCAGTTATGTGGACTTTGATACATTGTGCTCACTGGACTATGAGGCCCTAACAGGTGACTTCATTTACAACTAGAAGGGTGGTATCCAATCAGTCATCTTGAGGAGGACTTGTCCTGGAATTAGAGGCACAACATTATAAAGGACAATTCTAAGGCCCTCCATAATTTAAGGAAGTCGAGATCTTGTATGCATATATTTGAAAGGTATGAATTGTAGCCTTAAAAAGAAAATCAATGAGCATCCATATCAGTAAAATCAAGGAACCCTATTTTGTGTATAGAAGAAGAGGCCATGTCCTTATCACTGTTACAAGCACAGATATATATAAGCCAGTTCCATTAAAGCTGACTTGCAAATCAATAAGGAATATATATTCATGTCTTTAAAGCCTTCATAAAATGTGCCTTGAAGTCAATGAAAATACAGAATGCAATTATGAGAAGGGATGGTCTCTTTAGACATCAATTTGAAAATGATTTTTGAAGAATAGTAAAAGCCCTCCATAATGTCCTATTGTTGACTAAGTTGTTCATTACCTAGCAGTTGATGTGATTTTGAGAAGGTTTAGTGGCCACCCTCCATGTGATCCTATTTTTGTCTAGCAACTAAAGCAAAGGAAGTTCATCTAAGAAAAATAAGCAGCTCTGTTATGTTGGCACCTTTGGATAAGGATGATAGTACCCTAGGAAGTCTGGCAGATAGAAGAAGAGCAAGGAACTTTGGAGCACACCCCTATAGCAGCCTGTATGAATGTAAAATCAGAGGTAGGGTATCTCTCAAGGTAAGAACCCTAGATGGCTCATGGAAAACCCTAGCTCACATATGAAACACTAACCCTATTATGTTCCCTCATAAGAAACCCTTTCTTTTGATTTTTAGGGTTTGTGGATTCTAGGGTATGATTAATGAGGATGATGTTTTGAATTCCATCCTCCATTAATGTATGAAAACCCTATATCATATCTCATGCTCTTATGATCACATATTGTGCTTGGTAGTGCTTGCCTATGACTATTGCAGGTGCCTCATAAAGAAAGCATTGGAAGAAGGATGTGCATGGAAAATCCTATGTCTTGGCAAGCACGATGAGCGAGGGAACTGTGAGGACCCTGATTTTGGCATCTTGATTCGGTCATTAGTCACTTTGACGTGTTGTGCTAGGATCTTATGAAGGATGGTCTTATGAATATGAATGCCTGGATTTGAAGGACCCCTCCTCATCATGGATTGGGTGATTTAATGTGTTAGTTGCAGTCATCTAGCAATGAAAGATAATGCAATTGTTTTGGGATAATCTCATGGGAGGATTTCTTCACTCTGCTTGAAGAAGGACCATGATGATTCTTCAGAGTATACTCTCTGATCTGAAGCAAGCTTCCTAGAAGTTTGTTGTTGCAGTTGCCTTGCAAAAGTCTCATCCTTTGCATGAGAAGTTCATGATTGAAAGCTACATGATCACGTGAAGCAAGGCTTCAAAGGGAGCTATAGAATCCCTGGCAGTATGACCCGATGACTCTTCTTGCCTGATGTTTATTAATGAAGGCAAATAATGGCCACTAACTATGATTATGAAGACTCTGATGATGCCTTTGTTGAAAAATGTAACTAGGTTCGGTCTTCACAAAATGTATTTGTCAAAAATAATATTTATTATTTTTGCAATGACTTATTAAAGCATGGGTTTCATGCTTATGTCATCGTTTTATTAGTCAAGACCCCATTGTGGACTCATAGGATTAATAAACATTCATTAGAGTCATTGTATATTTTATGAGACCCTTCTTGGGCTTTCGAACAATGTAAAAAGAATTATTTTTGAGTCAAAAATGAATTATGTAACCTCAAAACCAAGTCGGCCTCAAGAAGATCAAGTCGGCCTTATGGAAGACAATTTTACCTCATTGGAAGGCTATATATACAAGGCAGTTCGACTTCATTTGGAGCATCTAACTCTCTCCTACATAGTTCAATATCTGAACCTGGAAGCTAGAAGCTGGGAAAAGTGTGAAGGTGAAGAAGGAGGCTAAAAGGAGTGCAAGTTTGGTCAAGGATGAAGGAAAGAACAAAATCGAAGGTTTGGTCTCTCTCTCTCTCTCTCTCATGTGTGGGCTAGTTTAGGAGATCGAAGTCTCCTTGTCAAAGTCGAAGCTGTTGTTGATGTCGGAAGCTGCCAAGTCGAAATTGCTAGGGTCGAAGTGCTGCTGCTGCTAGGTCAAAACTTGGATCGAAGAAGGAGAGGCTGGATTGGTGTGGAGGAGGTCTTTGTCTAGGTTGAAGAGTCTCAAGGAAAACTATTGAAGGAAGAGATTTTGACTAGGTTTTCCCCTAGATAGGAGCTTTGCCCTAGCAGAGTGCCTACCTCTTGTGTCTTGCGTTTTTTTTATCTTCATGCACACATAATTTGGTAATTGCTACGAAAATCTAACCCTAATCCTACTAGCATTGATTTCTCAACAACCTTGATATATCCCTGTTACTTGAGACGTTGCATGGAAGTTGCATGATTATGGTTGATGATTTTGACACATGGACCTAAGGGTCTATAGCAGGAAAATGGATAGGTTACAGGTGGCTCGATGATTATGTTTTGGCACGATCACTTTCTCTATATTTAGAGTGAGTTATGGACAAGCCATGTTGATTGGATTGTAAAGATGCAGCTATTGATGATGTTTGATTGATGACCCTCTAATGAGATGGAGAAGTTGTTGGTCTGCATATGTATATCTTGTGGGATCCCTAGTGTTCTTGATAAACACCATATCAATCATATGCCTCGATATGAAGCCTCTGAGTCAATCTATGGATAAGTCTCATATATTGGATAGTTTCTTATTGAGATATCTTTGTGATTATATTATCTATAATATGAGGTACACTGCTAGAATCTAAGATTACACGAATATTCTAAAGTTAGCTCGGTTGGCAGTGTGATGGATGGAAAGAGCACATCTAGTGCTATATCTCTTGATTCGGTTGCTCTGGAAGCATTATTGAGGTTTAATGTATCTAGCAGCAAGTATGGCTTATTAAGAAGTCAGTTGGTTGAGGAAGCTCTTCAGTGAGCCATTTGAGCACGTGCTGGTAACCACCGTTGTATATTGCGATATTCTTTAGTGGGATTCATTTTTCAGAGAATCCATGTTCCACAACAGCTCCAAGTATAGGGTAGAACTTTATTTTGATATGGTACATTGGAGAGCTACCAAGCTCCAACATTGTTGGTTGTATGAGTAGATTATTGTCATCCTTACATAGCATCTTAGTATGGCCAAGGTTATCTTTCTTCAGAGAGAGGCAAGGAGTCGTGGATATACCCAGTCGAACATTGAGCTCTGGGAGCTCCTGGGGGCCTGGGTTACTTCTTGGAGCTATGTGCGACCATAGGGTGAGTGGTTCACCTTCCCCTATAGGTACGTTGTGTACAAGGTGAGTGGTTCACCTTCCCCTATAGGTACGTTGTGTACAAGGTGAGTGGTTCACCTTCCCCTATGATACTCCATGATGATATATGAGAGCATAGGGTGAGTTGTTCACCTTCCCCTATAGCTAATGATATATGCATAGGATGAGTGGTTCATCTTCCCCTGTGATACTCCATGATGACATATGTGAGCATAGGGTGAGTGGTTCGCATTCCACTATCGCTGATGGTATATGCATCGGATGAGTGGTTCACCTTCTCCAATGGCAAATGAGCAGGATGAGTGGTTCACCTTCTCCTGCGGATACCCTAGCGAGAGATGCATATAGGCATTTGTTAGTTGTCACATGTGGACATGTCGCTGGGACGTGGTTCATCCTGTCCCCACATGTAGGTTGCTCATGCCCTACGATCGATGGTTGACATGTCGGTGGGACGTGGTTCTTCATTTCCCCACGTGTAAGACCCTTCCTACGATTGTTGGTTGGCATGCATGTAGGACGTGGTTCATTCTTTCCCTACTCTCATTGGTTTGCATGAGCATAGAATTTGATTTATACTTTCCCTACGATGGTTGTGACATGTGACTGTAGGATGTGGTTTATCCTTTCCCTACATATGGTTGTGAGCAGCATGTGATTTATTCTTTCGTTGTTGTTGCCCCAACATCATCCAACCCATGTAATCCAGGACACATGGGAAGTACCTCTCATCTGGCCAATGAGCTGGGAAAAGTGGATAGGGACCGTAGCACTACAGATGGATGCATTGTGTATTGTTGTACTCCCTATGTTTAGGATGCATGGTGTTTAGCAACTTGAGTGACAAGGTCTTGTGACTCACTCTCGATCAATTCTTCTTCACTATTACATCATTGTTCAACAGAGTTGAGATGAGATGCAGAAATGGTTCATGATGACAGCATGGCATGATGGATTGGCAGGTGGAATTCTCCCTAGTTGAGAGGGAGTGTTAAAATTGGCAACTAGGGCCAATTTCCACTTTGGACATCTCATTTGAAGGAGATGATTATTACATTGAATTCCTCTTTTCAGAGGACTAAAATCGACCTAAAGATCATCAAATTTGGATAAGCATAAATGTGTTTTTGAATTTATGCCCTCACATGTGCAAATTGTCAAGGTCGGCCATATCATCATGTAGGCTCATGAAGCCCAAGAGACATGTCACCTCACCCTCAACCATTTGTATAAATAAGAGAGACCTCCGACCTCATTTGGCACTTCACTCACTCACACAATCATCTCGCTCCTTCTTTGATTGGTTCGTACAGCTTATTGGGCATATCTTTTCCTCACACGTGCAGCAGTAGAAGGACAACTTACACGGCCGAAATTTCAGAGACAGTTGCAGGTTTGATTAGGGGTGGTTTAACCTCCTTTGACTACGATTTTTGTGCCAGAATTTTGTTTTTGGCAATCCACATCTATTGGCACAGGAACCAAGGCATTTTGTTATCTTTGACAGTAGACCAATCGCACGGTTGACCACAGACCTAACCGCAAAGTTTGACCAAGAATGACCATTGTTTTCATGATTGCTTTGGGTTGTGTTTGACCTCCTTTGAAGGCCGAGTTTCACTAGGTATGACCGAGCTGCATTGAGAACAATTTGTTGCCACTTTGACCTACTGTTGACTTTTTGGTTAGGGCAGATTTTCATTGCTATTGACTGCAGATTTGACAGGGTTGTTTTGACTTCAATTTGGCAAGTCAATTTTGACTTTTGTACTCTCTCTCTGTTGATCATTTTTATATAATAATAAGAAGAACTGATCAAATGGTTTTCCCCATCTTGGGGTTTTTCCTTGGCATTCACCAAATCTGGTGTCCTCTTATCTTCGCTTGTCTTTTGCATTTATGTTTGATGTTCTTTCATCAGTTATTGTCATATGATAATGGATTAATAGAATTAATAATGGGCTAATGGATCAATGAAGTAACTAACTTAAGCAAAAAACATGTCAACTCAAAAATTAACACTTTTCCCTCAACTTGAGGACTTTCTTGAGGGTTTCATGAGCCTTGGAATAGCTGATTATCTTTGCTAGAAACACTTTCTCTTTGATGTTGGCCTTGTGAATAGCTATCACCATCGAAAAACCTCAAAACCCTAGGTATTGAACCTTGAATTCTAGGGCTACTTTTAGAGAACGTTTTGCTTCCTTAAATCTTTGAACCATTATTGAGCCTATCTCTTGAGTGAGGTCTAGCTTAATCACTTTGTGCCTTATACCTAGCATATTTGTTTTAAGTGATCTCCCTCCTACCAAGTCTCCTTCCATTGGTAAAAGTTCATAAAGAGTAGGGGGTTTTGGTTAAAGGTGACATTGGGCCTCTACCCCATTGTTAGCACTTTGTCTAGCTCTTGTCTTGAAGGGTTTCCCTTTCCAAGACTTGCTAGATTTTGTGGTAACAAGTCCCACTAGACTAGATTCAAAGACTAACCTGCCAGGTGAAGTGAGAGAACCCAATCATATACAGTCGAGATTGGTCAATCATATAGATCACTCCTTGATTCATATTAGTATGCTCGAAAACATTAAGTAAAAGCACACAATTACAAAATGCTTAAAGTACCTGTTGATGGATGACCTAACTTCCTTCAAGAAGGAATGTCAAATGGGAGAAAGAAATCTGACTGGAGCAAAAACTAGAGGATTTATGGCATCATGTCATGTGTTTATCAATAGGGTTGTTGATTGCCTGGCTGTCAAAGGAGGAGAAAAATTTCTCCTATGGGTTAACCACTTTTAGTGGGTAACATGCTCTACGATGATTGTCCTATTGTTTTCAAGATCCATACTAGAACCCAATTTGTGAAATGGGTCAATAATGTGATGCAACCAAGACTAAGGGAAACCCATGCAGACCACATAGTTGAAAAAGTCAGTTAGGTGGCTATCCATAGCATGAAGACCCTACTTGGAAGCCTTCCTCATTCGTTGTTTTACTAGTATTCATCATCACATTGTTTTACATGTCCTATTGTTTTCAAGATCCATACTAGAACTCAATTTGTGAAATGGGTCAATAATGTGATGCAACCAAGACTAAGGGAAACCCATGCAGACCACATAGTTGAAAAAGTCAGCAAGGTGGCTATCCATAGCATGAAGACCCTACTTGAAACACTCTACTTGGAAGCCTTCCTCATTCGTTGTTTTACTAGTATTCATCATCCAAATAGCCTCCTTGATATCTCAGTATGTGAGTAAATGGCAAGAAGGTGGGGAAGACATTGTTGATTTTTCATAGATTTTCTAAACTAATAATTACTTCTTATGATTTCTTAATTTAATCTTTCATTCATTCAATTTCATCATAAAGTAATTACATAGAAGATCTTCAACAATAGACATTAGGATCATAAGGAGATAGCCTAATCAAAAACATAAGCATTTATCCCAGGAAAACCCATGTGGGGAGAAACCTAGCAACCTTTTTCCTTAAAGAAATTCTTCATTTCAACAAGAGACACACCTAGAACATCTAATCAACCACAAGGTCAAACTAACCAACAAAATAGACTTGGTTAAACCTAGTCCACTGCCTCCTAGTTAAGTCTTAAGCCTGTCACTAAAATCGATCTGCTAGGGAAAGAAACTTGGACCTACTGCTTTGCCATATCTCAGATGTTCGGTCCTATACTTTCTCAGAAATTTGGTGTGCACCATTAGAAATTCAGTTTGTGTTGTCTCAGAAATTCATCCTTGAATGAGTCTCAAATTCGTCCTTGTATAAGCCTTAGATTGGCCCTTCCTGCTTTCCTCAGAATGTTTGAGTTGCTTGCTTGAGAGGAGGACAAAATGCTTCTATATATAGTAATCTTGTCATGTTGAATGGGTGCCTCTTCAATGGGGCAGACATGACTAGGAGGGCCAACTTGGCTTCTTTAAAGCCAAAAATTCTATTTTTCAAAATTCATTTTTTTTTCTTTTTAAAAACCAACATGAAGAACATGTCATATATTTTCTCTTTTGACAATAGCATGAAGAACATGCTTTATATTTATTATACATCAAGGACTAAAATATTAATTATGAAGACCGACCATAGATACAAAATTCAAGAAAGGTAACCTGAAGAAGAGTGTGCACTAGCTCCTTCGTCTCTCTCTCTCTAGAGTCCCCACATATGCTTCATCTTTCTCTTTCTCTTGAGGGGTTTCTTGGTCTTTTTGGAGTAAATCTTGGAGCATCTTACAAGTCAAGGGTTGGGATTTATCACTTGAAGCTTGGAGATTGGGGTTTTGTGATAAAAATATATATTGTATTTAAGAAGAAGAGAAAGAGAGGACATCTTGCCTTGGAGAAAGTGATGGAGTGATTATTGCATATTGGATCTTCCTGGTTTCTCGGGTTTTGTTGATTTGCCCTAGCTAAGGTTTGGAAAGCTAGGAAGACTTGTACTGGCCTTTAAAGAAGGTTATGATATGTAGATGTACTTCATCTTGAACATGTTAATGAAGTTTCCAACTATCCAAAACTTGTGCACTTTCCAGATTTGATTTTTCGCTGCATCTTCTTTAAGCATTGTTATTTACATCCACATATGTCTTGCTAATTTGACAAATAAAAGTACAATTTTTAAGTGATTTGACATCTAAGTGAAGAATATAAGGGGTTGATTTTAATGTCGTCATACTATTATTGTATTGTTATTATTACTATTATAAAAGAGTGCTTTCAAATCAGGCTATTGGCTAGAACTTATCCATTTGTTTGATATTTTTTCTCTTCGAATTGTCGGGAAGTTTGGGTTGTTTCGAAGTGAAAGTTGAAACATTGTACTCCTTCCACTATTGTTTTCTACCTTGATAATCCTAATGATGGAAATTTACAAGGCTAAGCTCTAAGCAAGCTTCTTTGACAAAAGTGAAATTTTTGTTTTACACTGAATTTTGGATTACGAAAAACTTCCACACTTACTATGGAGACCATTCAGGCTAGTGAAAAGGAGATAGTGCACTTAGAAAATAACTCCCCTTGTTCAATTTTGATAGTGAAACATGTTACCCACCACTAGTGGGTAACCCCATACGAGAAATTTTTCTCCTAGATTTGTCTTCAGCCGACAACCACCAGTGTAGCCGATATCGTGCCAATTGATCTCCGCTCCCTAAGTCAATCATATGTCCCCTTGCACATCTAACGAGAGCATGTGTTTGAAGGTAGGCCATCCAATCCTAAATATATGTCTTTCATTGTGCAATCGGGTGCTTATGCTTGTTTTTATTGGGCACACTTGAGTATGGATTTTTGGGTGACCTGGAAGGTAGAAGGGCTTCGATTGTAGTCTTGTTCCCTCACCTTAAATGGGGGGTTAATCCTCAAGCCTATTCCCATGGCATCTCCTCGATTGGCTCATAGCTTTAGGATGGGCACTACTTGGAAGAGCCTGATTTTGGTAGCACGGTCTCGTTTTCCCATTCCATATTTTTCACTACCCTCCGCAACATTACATGCCCTATTCATCATCTTCCCAATGTGGGTCCACATGATCACTAGGTCCACAAGGCTCTAGTACTCCCCCTCCTCTTGTTGACGTGTTTGGGTTAGGCCTAGAACGATGCCCCAAGGGCTGATGCAACTAAAAAAAGAGATAAAAATATATCATGACCACATACAAAAAGAAATAATACCACAAAATGCAAAAGATGGTTAGGACAATAAAAAATAGTAGTACGTGGGCAAAAGTTGATCATGAGCTCTACCCCTTATCATTATGGCCATCACTCTGGTTCCTAGGGACCCTATGCGTGCCCCCTATATCGTTAAAGAACCCATGCATCTCCCAACCCCTGGTGGGTGATTAATTACCCCACCTTAAGGGGGTAATCATTGCTATATCATACACAGCATGCTCTCATCCCCTGAAGCCCTGAGCAGTAAAATAAAAGAAAAATCAATAAAAGGCAAATGAATAAGGGTGGAAAAACAAAGGTTGGGGTAACTCATGTACCACGATTGCTCTCTCCTACATTCATACACCCAAATATGTGGACATCCCTCATCATTACCACCCTTGAGCCCATGGCATTTTTCCTTGAGACCCATGTGACCCAATCCACTTCATCATTATCCACATAACACCTACCACTTGAAGTATGTACCTTGGACATGTCTTACCCTTTAGGGGCTGGGAACATCTAATAGAGTTGTTTATTAGCCACTCCTACCTCGGAAAGTAACACCATTACATGCTAAAAGCCCCAAATTTGGGAGGAAAACTCATTATAAAGTCTCATTTGTGCCTTGGGTTAACAAGCTTGTTTCACTTAGATGCACTAATGAATTATTGTACTTGAGGGTGAGGAGATGCATTGGATCTTATACAGGATTGGCAGGTGGTTTCATCATGGGCTGGGCAATTTAACTAGGGCCCAAGCCCACGAGAGGATCATGTGATATAGCATTGTCTCATCTTTTGGGAGCCCTCGACAACTTTGTGACAATTCCTTGAAATCCAGCAACTGGAAATATTTTTTCTAACTGATAAATTAATTATGCAGTTTATTTTGTTTAAGGCAAAACAACGAAATATTCACCGCACAATTTCCTCACAAATAAACATTGCGGAAAATAAAATGTTGGAAACTGAGAAATGCTAGCACACACAAAAATTATGACACCGTTATTTTTGGACAAATGTCCTCGGAAAAACCCAATGTGGGAAAATTGGTGCAGCAATGAGGGTTTTTATTATTATGCAGCAACAGAATTTTTAATGTCTGACAACTGCAACTCCTACCATTGTCCACCAACCACTGCGCTAACTCTGATTCATTTGCCACTGACTGTAGTTGAACCATGTTGCATTTGTGTTGTTGATGACACTGCACTGTACATCCTTTGTTGTTGCCAACTCTGCATCTGCATTATAACCTGACTAACATCCCTCTCACTATTGTTGTTACTACTGCAAACATTGCCACTGAGAAGCATCCAGAAAACTGAATCAACTGTGTCTATGTGCTGCAACTGTCTCTTAAGTCTCTGACTGCTACTAGCCTTTGCACTATCCAATAAGAAATTTGTGCTACTGCTGACTCTACTACTGAGCCTCCTGCTCTGCTATCAACACTGTTTTGTGCTCCTCAGCATCTAACTACCAGTGTTTTAAGAATTGATCGAACTGACTCCGAAATGGTCGAGCCAGACCGAGCCAAAGCCTGGTCGGGTCAGCTCAGTAGCCAACTCGGTTCGGCCGACTCCGTAACAACCCGGTCAGCCGAACTAAGCCCGAGCTAACTTGGTGGCCACAACCAAAAAGAGATTTTTTTTTTGTTGTGTGTTTTTTAGGCACCCCAAAACCCATTCTTTTCTGCCTTTGGGGTCCATTTCCCTCTCCCAACCCTTATAAAAGCTACCCAACCCCTCTCATTTCCTCACAGCCATCTCATTGCATTTGAGTGAGAATTTTTGAGGAGTTTGTGAAGAGTTGTGGAGTTTGCTTTTGGAGCGGCAGTGAGGAGTCTTGGGCAAGCATTAGAGCAGGAGTGAGGAGCTTCTTGGGCAGCGATTGGAGCAGCATTGAGGAGTTGGTTTGTTGGAGGAACTTTGGGGAGGCAGTTTGTGCCTAGAGGTATTTTTTTTTTACTTTTAAAAATATGTTTTTGCTTATTTATTTTTTTGTGCAAATATTGAAATTGAAAAGAGTGTTTTTTGTGAAAGAAATGAACATTGAAGCAATGCTATTTTTTTTGTTTTCATCTTCAGAATTTTTCCTTTCATTTCCAAGTCAAAAAACGGCTCCTAGAGTGAAAGATGTTGCTTGGGCATATGCTGAAATGGTTGATAATGAAATGCATTGCAAATTTTGCCATAGAAAAATTAAGGAGGGTCCTGGGGGCATTAATAGGTTGAAACAACACTTGGCAGGGATTAGAGGCCAAATTACTCCATGTGAATCACCACAAATTAGGGAGATTAGGAAGGAGTTGTTAAATAGCTTTGAGAAGTTTCAAGAAAGAAAAGCTAGCCAAAAAGAAATAGAGGCTGAAATTGGGAGGAAGAGGACTATACAAAAAATGATGGCTACGAACCCCCATTTTAATTTTGAGGGTTCTTCTTCTATGCCTTGTACTGATGCATCCAACCCCTTCCGCTATGTTCCTCCCTCTTTGGAGTCTATTCAAGAAAAGGGTAAGGGTAAAATGAAAAAGAAGGGTGATATGAATATCAAAAGTTATTTCACTGTCACACCCTCCTCTCCATCAAATGCACATGGTCCTGAAGCTAGTAGAACTTTGTAGCCCACTTTAGATGACCATTTGAAGAAAGAATTGAGGGAGACTGCTTGTGATTACATATGTAGATGGTGGTATGATGCTGATATCCCCTTCAATGCTTCCCGTTACCATATTATGAGCCTATGTTTGATGCTATATTTGTTGTTGGACAAGGCTTCAAAGGCCCTACTATGCATAAGTTAAGGGGGTATCATTTGCAGAAAGAAAGTTCCTCCATTAATGAGTATTTGGAAGATTTCAAAAACTCATGGGCAAAAACAAGATGTACCATCATGTTAGATGGATGGACTACTCAAAGGAACCGTACCATCATAAACTTTCTTATCTTCTGCCCATAGAGAACCATGTTTCTAAAATCAGTTAATGCATTTGATAGGGTGAAAGATGGACATTTGTTGTTTCAGTGACTGGATGAGGTTGTTGAGGAGGTGGGGGTGGCTAATGTTGTTCAAGTCATCACAGGTAATGCCTCTAACTATGTTCTTGCTAGTAAACTGTTAGAGGAAAAACACAAAACAATCTTTTGGACCCCATGTGTTGCACATTGCATAGACCTCATGCTTGAGGATATTGGCAAATTAGATTGGGTCAAAAACATTGTAGATCATGCCAAAAGCATAACAAAATTTATCTCCAACCATTCATGGATTTTGAGCCTAAAGAGGAGACACACAAGGGGGAGGGATATTATTAGGCCTGTCATCACTAGATTTGCAACTCATTTTTTGACATTGCAATCTATGCTTTCACAACACAAAAACTTGCAAAAGATGTTTTCCAGTGATGAATGGAATCAAAGCCAGTGGTCTCTCAAACAGGAAAGCAAAGAATTGAAAAACAAAGTTAATGAAGAAATATTTTGGAGAAAGGCAGCAGAGATTGGGAAGGTTGTTGAGCCACTGGTTAAGGCGTTGCGGTTGGTGGATGGGGAAAGATCGGCTCTGGGCTTCATTTATGAGGCTATGGATCAAGCAAAGGAGCAAATAAAGAGGGCATACAAGGATAGAGTGGCTAAGTATGGGCCCATTTGGGAAATCATTGATGAAAGATGGAACAATCAACTCCATCACCCTATACATGCAACTGGGTATTTTTTGAACCCACGGTATCATTATAAAGCTCTGGCGACAGGAGCTTTGAGTGGGGAGGTTAGAGATGGATTGATTGACTACATTGATCGCATGATCCCATTGGAGTGTGATCAGCTGGAGATACACCGAAAGATCACAACCTTCAGCAAAGCCACGTGTACCTTTGGGAAGAACCTAGCAAAGATTGCAAGGGAAGCAGACGAGCCAAGTAAACAAAAATTCCAATTTTCAAATTTTTAGTACTTATTTTGTTAAATTGTTTATAATTTGAAAGTTGGATATAATTTATTGAAAGTTGAAACTTGAGCTAACTCATTACACTACTATGTTTTTTGTAGCACAATGGTGGGAGGCTTTTGATAGCCATTGTCCTCAATTGCAAAAGTTTGCAATTTGTATTTTAAGTCAAACTTGCAATGCTACTGGGTGTGAGCGCAATTGGTCGATCTTTGAGAGGATTCACACGAAGAAAAGAAACCGTTTAGATCAAAAATGGTTAAATGATCTAATCTATGTCCAATACAACCTCCAGCTCAAATGCAACCAATTGTTGAACAAAAGACCTGAGTCAGATCCCATTGTGTTGGAAGATACTGATCCAACATCAGATTGGGTAGTGGAGAGTCATCCAGCAGAGTTTGATTCTGATGAGGATCTTGATTTGATTCACAAGCAGTGGCATCACATGAAGAAAATGTTCAGTTGAATGCAGATCCACTTGTACCAGCCTCAAGCCCAGCCCCAAGTCCTCTAGTTGCAGGCGCTTCCTTTGCTCAGTCACGACGAAAGCGCATATCTCATCTATCTCAGCGTGCAACTGATGCACAGCCTACTAGTGCTACCACTACTACAGTTGCAGTTGAAGATAATGAGGAGGAGGAGCCATGGGTTTCCCTATCTAACTCTGATTCAGAGGTTGAGCCAGATTATTTTGGCTCCTCTCGCAGTAGCCAGTAGTACTAGTTAGTGGTGACTAGTGATGTTTCACAATTTACTTTTGTTGTAGAGGCCATTTCTAGCCTCCTTGGTTATGTGTTTTTGTTTTGATCTATGTCGTCATCATGTATGTATTGTACAGTGCACTAGGTGCCATTTGATATAATGGATATATTCATGAGCCTACTTTGATCATATGTTGTCTTCTATCTATATTCTAAAGCTTTGTGTTTGGAAACATGAATGAAAATCTTTAAAATTATGTTTTAAAAAAAAAAAAATATATATATATATATATATATATATATATATATATATACTATATATATATGTAATGTATTTTTTACAATGATTGAGTCATTGAAATCGAACTAGTTGAGTCGATACCGAGTCGGAATCGGAGTTTTAAAACATTGCTAACTACAACTAGTCTGCAACTGTCACTGTGGAATCTGACTGCATCAACTGACATTGATCCTCCTGCTATTGAATAGTATAGGCCCCTGTAACAAAGGTAACGATCCATGAAGAAACACCATCTAATGCTTACCTCAATGGACCCCGCCCAAATCTATGTGCAACTCTGGGACTAAACCTCCATATCGCCCCACCTATCTCCTGGAGGTATAGCTGCATACATAAGCGAATTGTTCCTCCAACTAGGAGGATACCTAGTCTATATCTTGGGTTGTTGCCGTCTGACCCTGCTTCTCCTTCTTGTCCTTCTTCCTTTGAGGACACTGAGTATTGTAGTGGCCAAACTCGCCACACCTGAAGCATTTGATCTTGGACATATCGTTCTTCTTCTTCTTCTTACACCGCGAGCCTTGTCCTTGACTAGGACCTTTTGCCTTCCCTTTTGATGCAAGAGCCACATTGTCTTCCTCCTTCACACCCTTCGATCCTTTGTTGTTGTTACCGCTGGTGGAGCTCTTTACTAGAGCTCGCCTCATCCCCTCATTTAAGAGATCAGCCCACATTCGATCCCACCCAAGCACCGTATCTCGTCCGAAAATGCCTTGGACGAAATTATCCTAGTCCTCGGTGACACTGTTGAGCGCTAATCTCACCATCTCAATAGGTGGAGGCGTCTCTCCTACAGTTACAAGCTCATCCCTGATATCTTGAAGTCTGGTGACAAAGGTATCAATGCCTGCATCCTAGCATTTCATAGTTTTTCCTTCAAGAACATCTTCCGCTAGTCAGAAGGATTCTAATATAGCCCTGCAAGAGCATCCCACATCTCCTTGGTCGATATATGTGAGACAATATGGTCTCGTATTCCATCCAGGATCATTCGCTTCGCCATCTCCTTCTTGAATTCTTTTAGTTGATCTGCATCGGTAAGTTCTGCCACAACACTGTTTGCTTAGGTCTTATGACCATGCTCATCTAGCAGGAAGGACATTTTGGCCTTCCAGATGATATAGTCGGAAACTCCCTCCAACCAGTCCTGATCTCTAAACCCAACTGTGGCCATCTCTGCAAAAACTCGAAGTGGGATGGAAATCTCCCTCTTTCTCCTACTCGACTGCTAACTCTGCTATTCGTACTCCCTTTTGGAGTGAGAAAAACTGCCCACTGCTACTATCGGTTGCAACTGGAAATTTGGATTTCTGAAACTAGAAACCCTCTGAGAGAAATTTCCCTCTCTGTGTGCATTTTCTCTTCCACCCAGTGCTGACTCTGCTTCTAGCAAACTGCTGCAAACCCTTTGTGCCCAGAGTAAAAATTTGCTCTACGAAATTACTAATTTGTTGCTCCCTCCGCCTGTTGGAATCACTTCCTTGGACAAATCAAACTTTCCTACCCACTGCAACTAGAAAATCGAACCCCTGTCCAGCAATTTGCATTGCCTAGCTAAGCACTGGGCAAATTTCGGCGTACTGCTCCTTCTGAACAACGCAATTTTTTCTCTTTCGCCTCTAAGCTTCTTGCCCGTCAAATATGCTCTGATACCATGTGAAAATTCCTTGAAATGCAGCAATTGGAAATATTTCCTCTAACTGATAAATTAATTATGCAGTTTATTTTGTTTACAGCAAAATAACGAAAGATTCACACTGCAATTTCTTCACAAATAAACGTTGCAGAAAATAAAAATGCTAGAAACTGAGAAATGTTAGCACACATACAAATATTATGACTCCTTTATTTTTGCACAAATGTCCCTGGAAAAACCCAATGTGGGAAAAATCGTGTAGCAATGAGGGTTTTTATTATTATGTAGTAGTAGAATTTCTAAGTACAATAAAATGTCGCCAAATTGGCGATTCTATCCAAAATAAATACTGGCAAAAATATAAAAGGGATTTTACCCTCTCTCCAAGCAATCTCGGCACCTGACTACCTCTGAAAAGCTAGTCATGCAAACCCTCTGTGTAGGCCCTACATCATCTCTACACAGACCCTTTCATGCTCAACCTGGAATTGTTGGCAATCAAACTGTCCTACCTGCTCCTGACTGGGAAAATGTCTCTCCAACACTCTAGAAATCTTCCTGGCCTCTGAAACTGAAAACGGCCTTCCCTTCAACCAAAGCAAACTGCCTATCATGAGGCTTCGTGCAGCTTCCTGGAGAACAATTTCAGCCTCCTCTTTCTCACTCTCCAGAACTAGAAACTCCTCTAGAACACTGTTGTGTTGCCCCTTTGTCACCTGCTACTCACCCATTGGCTTGATCTCCACTACTAAATCACTCTTGTTACTAGGTATTCGAATTACCTAGGCAACTGAGTATCTGCACTGGTGTATCCTCCATCTACCCATGGACCTCCTCTTATAATCTCCATTTGGGACTCCAACGGCTAAGATTAAAACTTAATCTATGGCTCAAATCATAGCCAAGTCAATCCATGTGAGTTTCTAGAGAATTCTCACCTTTCTCAATCAATTACTATTAATTAACTAGTTTTAACTTTTCCTAACTTAGACTTGTGAAAAATTTAAATGATGGTCAATTAATTTAATTGAGGTATCTCTAGGTGGAATTTCCAGAAATCATATTAGGGTTTTGGAAAACTCATGTGTTTTAACCTCTCCACAAAATCTCGAGATTAGAACACCATCCGATACTACAAAAACTAACAACCTTCAGCAACTTGTTCATTGCCCCACATTATATGCGAGATGAGGCACTTGGACCAACAGTGCCCCCAGCTGGCTTAGCAGTATATATAGGGTTTGGCAGTTGATCTAAGGCCAGGAGAAGGTTTGTCTCATCCTTGGACATGGGAGGGAAAGCACCATCTTTTGTGCCCTCATTTGGAGCACTCTAAAAGCTTATTTTTCATCGGGAGACCATGAAACCATTACTTATACCCTAGAGCCACTTTGGAGCACCACATGATCATTTGCATAGAGATTAAGGGGCCAACCCCTTGACCATCATTCATGGAACCTTATCTTTCATTATGGCACCTTCAGGACTCAATTCAACATTCCAACGGCCTTTCTACATCATGATTTCATCATTTTGGCTCACTTATGGATGGCTTCTTCATAACTTTATGAGCTACTTGGTGGGCTTGTGTTATGAATAAATATATAGGAAATAATGTAAATGATAATGATAATAATTTGATCATTTGCATAGAGATTAAGGGGCCAACCCCTTGACCATCATTCATGGAACCTTATCTTTCGTTATGGCACCTTGACGACTCAATTCGGCCTTCCAACGGCCTTTCTACATCATGATTTCATCATTTTGGCTCACTTATGGATGGCTTCTTCATAACTTTATGAGCTACTTGGTGGGCTTGTGTTATGAATAAATATATAGGAAATAATGTAAATGATAATGATAATAATTAATAATGATTAGTTAATTAATAATTAGGTTGAAGAGTCATGTCTAAATGAGACATGACTCTCCATGAAGAGACACATGCTTGGTATAGAAGCAATCCTCTCGCTCTCATTGTATCATCATCATTCTTACATTTAATATATAATATTTGTTTCTTCAATGGAGATCTACATATTCCAAGTTTTCTAGAGTAATTAATCTGAAGAAGGAACTTCGTTCGCTTCATTTGGTATCAGAGCAGTCGATCTTTTGGTTGTTTCACCACTGCACAGAGCTCGTTCTCCGATCCAAGTCCTTGGCCGTTAAAATTCGTCGACATTGTTGCCATTCTAGCATTTTGCTACCAATTTGGAGTTTCTCCAGCTTCCTGTTAAGCTTTTGGCCATTTAAAAAATAAAAATTAAAAAATACAAGAAATACAATATATATATATATATATAATTACCTAAAAAAAAATTTACTCGGCTGCCATCGAGACGCCCCCGGCTAGCAAAGTCGTAGCACCAACCACCCACAACTTCGACATCCACACTGTTATCCGACAGACCGTCCGCCTTTGCCACTTACGAACAACCATGGCTATCCATACAAAACTCCTATACACTGTACACTGCAGTTGTTTTCCACTCGTTTCAATCACCCTTCTAGTGTTCAGTGGCACTGCAATTTCCTTCATCATTGTATACCACACGGCTACAATCTATTATTCAACGACTATCGTATTGTATGGTTCCACCGTCTGCAACCATTACTACTACCAACCAAGACCGCCATATCTATTGAACTAGTCATTCGACCTACATTAATACGTCAATCAACACCAACACATCTGCATAAACCGTTTTTTCTTTTTTTCTTCTCTGGACTCAAAAGATGTGACCTTACAAAAATATTTCGGTCATATTTCTTGGGTAAATCGTGAGCCATAAAGGTTAAAGGTTATTAAGTTATAAACATAATATAATAATAATAATTATTATTATTATATAATAAAAAATATTATTATATGTATTAATATTATATTATCTATATATATATAAGCCCCAAGGGTTAGCTCAGTTGGTCAAAAACCGTGCCTCGCCATCGGGAGGTCATAGGGTCGATTCTGCCCGAAGCCCTTGGGTTAGGTCTTGCCAGTAGGCCAAGGGGCGATAGCCCAGATTTTTCTATGGATGTAGCGACCACTCACTGACTAGGGTGTTCGTGAATCACAATAAAATAAAATAAAAATATATGTATTAATTATTTAATTAATTTAAGTATTTAAAAAAAAAATTATTATCATTACTATTTAATTATTTAGAAGCAAAAAATAAATAAAAATATAAAAATAAAAATGGAACCAACCGTAGTAAAAGATTTCCAAAAACTTGTATTAAATGTGTTAGTACACTATTTAAAATCAAAGGATCACTGGCAGGAAGAGATATTATAATTTCTATCAATCCTACTGAAGATAGTAATTATCTTAGTACTAAATGTGCTAACCAACTAGTAAATCCTGAATCGACTATAATTGAAAAAAAAATTGTTGACACAAGTAACAAACAATACGTCATAAACAATCTCAATGTTGCACGAAGCGGGGATGAAACATGGACTTTTTTGGAAGTCGGGACGCGAAAGCATCATTTTCCAAAAATCTAAGAAGCGAAGCGTCTCGGAAGCGTCTACTATATATTAAAATATATATATATATATATATATATATATATATATATATATATATATATTTGCATTTATATTAAAAAAATCATCCACAATACCAAATTAGTTGTAGAAGACATGAAAGCATGCATATTTTTACATAAATCAAAATAGATATGGCATCCATTGTACATCAATGATTAATTATTCTAGCATCAACCATCGACAATCCAGATTCCTCTTCTCTTGTCTAGCCTTTGCCTCTACTTCAATTCTATAGGGATTTTAGTCAACATTGCCTAATTTTGATCAAATAGCTTAATCCAAACCTTATAATATGGTAGAGAAAGCTTAACATGCATGATCAATGATTTTGGCTTGAGTGAAGGGTACATAATTGCTAAGGTCATGACAAAGGAGTTCAAAAATCAATAACACCAACACTGGGGTACATATAGGGCTTGCTGCTCTTGATTAAATGCCAATCACATGCCCTCATACATGATATAATCCAATGAAACACCACAATCCCATTGATCCTGAAAACTGTTAAGTCTGTTGAATTTTGAATGGGATATGAAATTCAATTTTCTCCATATGAAGTCTGATGAGGTTGGAACCACTCTCAAACATCCTAAGTCATTTCATGGTAATGTTAAAAATTTAAGTAAAGGATGGAAATGAAAGATAAAGGAGAATTTAACATTACCATTAGAGAGCATCAAGGGGTACCTTGGGAGTATTCAGAAAGTGTAGTTCGTCACAGAACAGTTCGAAATTTCCAAAAACAAAAAAATCCCAGCAAAATCGTCCACCTTCTCTCGGACCTACTCGCGATCTGTCGTGGATACACGCTCGAACCTCCACAAATCCGCACCCGATCCTTTCCAAATCCGCGAATCAGGAAATAGGAACCACGGATCGAGCAGTAGGAGTCGCAGATCGGGCCCCCACGAATCCAAATTTGCAGGAATCGCCAAAAAAAGGAGGAACCGCGGATCCAATTTTTCGATCCGCGGTTCCGCCGAAGGATCAGTGGCAGATCAGTGCGGGACGCGGATCTGCTTTGGATCCTTGGGAGGGGGAGGGGGGGGGGGGGGGGAACGATTCCTGCAACACTGAACAATCTACAACTAAGTATTGGGGATTATACTTTTACCTCGCAATTCACCGTGGAAACCTTATTTTTTGACGATAATGATATTGTTTTGGGCTCACCCTAGATGCAAACTCTGGGGTCTTTTATTCTAAATACGAAAAAGAAGTTTTTGACATTTTCCCACAAAAAGAAAAAAATAACACTACAAGATGCTACTTTGAAGCCAGATTCAGTGACGCCAGAAGACACACAAAAAATCTCAAAAGTAATTCTTCAAGAAAGTAAAAAAGCGATACAAAATATGCAAAAGGAAGTTGACAAAATCACCGCTGACAAAAGTGAAGAAATCTCTCGGCTAAAAAACCATAGTGAAAAATTATTAACACAAATCAAGAAGCTTAAAAAGGACAAAACGTCATTAACTGACAAGTTAGAACAACTTGCTCAAAAAGTATCAAAGTCTCCAGTCGTAGCAGTCCAGGTTGAAGATCAAGAAGCAGAGATACCAGTCTAGTGAATGTCACAACTCAAGAAGAAGACAAGCAAGTTGAAGAAAATACATACTTAGATATTGTAGTTTAGAGATGAACATCCCAAGTGAAGGTTTGGTAACGAACTCGACAACATCCTCACACAAAGAAAATCAAAAAAATTCCTCACACAATAAGGGAAAGTCAAACTAAAAAAGTTCCATATCAACATCTGAATCATGAGAGTAGACAACTCAACCAAGCTACGTATCCGAACCATTCAAAACAGAAACAACAAAATGATGTTCCAGAGAATAATGATGTAACCTCAATCCGGTCCTATGATGACAAGTCATTACAAAATTCTAGTGATAAGAATATTCCACAGAATATTAATCTAGGATGGTCTGATCCCTTCTTAGTGCGACAATTTTGTTTGTCACTTAGAAGATCATATCAACATGTATCGCCAAAGATGACAGCTCCAAGACAGAAAGACATTCAAAGCTGAAAAAGAGATCAATCCTTTTTCATTAACAAGCTTTGAGGACAAAATTTTTGAGGAGGAAGGCAATGTTATGAATAAATATATAGGAAATAATGTAAATGATAATAATTAATAATGATCAGTTAATTAGTAATTAGGTTGAAGAGTCATGTCTAAATGAGACATGATTCTCCATGAAGAGATACCTGCTGGGTATATAAGCAAGCCTCTCGCTCTCATTGTATCATCATCATTCTTACATTTAATATATAATATTTGTATCCTCAATGGAGATCTACATATTCCAAGTTTTCTAGAGTAATTAATCTGAAGAAGGAACTTTGTTCGCTTCAACTTGTCACCAAGGACATGTTATTTGCACATTATTTTATGATTGTAGGGGCTATTAGGCTAATTCGAATTAGTAGGAGAATTATATAAATAAAGATGACTCATCTGTGAGAGGATGATCATCACTTCTTGGATTATTTCTCTTGTACGAACTTTGTACTTTTTCTTGTATGAGTATTGGAGATCTCTTAATGCATTTTGATATATGTGGGAGCTGAAATTTTTGTTCTTTCTTGGAGTTGTTTCTTGACCTATGATTGGGTATATCTCTTATTATCTTGTAAGTGCTATTTGTTGAAGATTTTCTTGATATAATGTCTAATGTGTGGAATTATTGCAACTAGATAGATCTCTTCTACCCTAACTCATTGAATATCATTGTAAAGCTTTGTTAAATTGCAAATTGCACATGTTACTCATTGCATAACAAGTAGACAAATGTTTCTAGTGGAGTGAAATTTGTTTTCTTCCATGAAAAAACCATAAATCTTGGGTGTATAAATGTTAAAAAGTAGTTGCTAGGGCGTCGCTTTTTAGCCTCCTTGAAGACAATTTTGTTGAATTTATGAATCATCATATACTCCATAGCCCAAGGATTAGGCACTGATCCAAGTGAAGTTGGTGGTCACCGTCTCGATATCTTCCTTTTTCTCTCTCCAAAAAACTTTGGCCTCTTTCCTAGACAACCTAACTAGGGCACAGTACGAAATTCCTTAGAGGGCGTATTTTTCAAAATCGTTTGGATAGGATTCTGCGCTAGTGTCTCCTCTAGGGAATCTCAAAGTTTGGTTGAATTCCCACAGTTAGTTTGTGGGAAAACTTGTGCCCTAGCTCTGACTTTGAAAGCCTTTCTTGAACGTCTTAGGTTGGGTAGCCTTCTTGAGGGTCATTTGTATATAAAATTCAAAGGAATTGATCATTCTTGACCCTTTCCCTATCCTATCTTGACCTAGTGAGCACATTGGAGGAACTCCTCCAACTAGGCAACACTGACTAAGGTGACAATGGGTCTTTGTCCCATTGTTGTCATTTGGTCTAGCAGTTGTCCCTATTGAAATATATAACTAGGCTCGGTCTTCATGTGAATTTTTCATAGGGTTATTTTTTTTTTGCTTTGATAATTGCATTTCTTCATTAACACATTAAGTTCACCCCGAAACATCATAACATTATTTAGATTTACATTATTCTTCATCATCATATACAACTTTGTAGAAAGAACAATATCATCATCATCAATGAAGTGGAACATAAAGGAACAATAGAAGAAAAGCATGCACACATAGAGACACCAGGATTGGTTGAAGATCAGGGCAAAACCCACTATGGGGAAAACCCTTGCAAATTCTTCTTCTTAGATTGTCATCAAATAATTCAACAAAAGAGAGTACAATAATCCATATCTTCATCTATGCAACTAACCCGCAAAACAACTACAACATCCATGAAATGAACCCTGTTGACTACTAGAGTAGCACCGGATGATTATGTGAAGACTCCATGCCCAAGGATGATCCAGAGGACACTTGTACCATCAGATGTCATCAATCAACAGAGTTTTTTAACTCTACTTCTATCTTCTCATCATCTTTCTTCTTTGTACCCAGATTCCACACCCTACGGGGAATTGTAATAAGTGATGCTAGTATGATGTTTCTTGAATTTGTAACAGGCCTAGGATGTGGACTCGATCAGCAAACGAGTACACCTTGGAGTGTTTTTTTTATCCGGTGAATTATCCCTTCATTATTCAGAGGCAGATAATTCTCTGGATTTTTTCACTCATGCACACCCCAAAGCCGAGGTGACGGTTTGAAGATTGAGCCCCTGACACATATTAGTGTCTAGAGTCGATGTATATTACCATACTAGATCACAAAAAGTTTCGTGGAATTTGGCTAGGTCTAAGTAGGATTTTTTAATAGTTAAAAATTTCGCACAAAACGGGATTTTTTAATTATTTTCTATGTAATGGCATAAATAAGTGGCCTTAGGAAATGTCTGGGGCATATGACCACTTGAATTCATCCTCAGAGGCCCAGCATTCTCCTAGAGCCTACTTTGGGGGTCAAAAAATGACTCAGAGTCCCTCAAAAGTCAATTTTTCAAGTGACAGTAGCAAAAATGAAGAAAAAATTCAAAAAAATGAATAATTGGAAAAATTTATAAATTTTTCCAAAGTCAAAATAAGTCAAATTTTGACATGGAAAATATGCAGAGAATCAAGGGTGATGTGGCAAGCATGTGGGACCCACCTCATAAGGTATAACAGGCTCAAAGTCAAAGAAAGTTCCAAGTGGCAAGTCAAATGGTCCAGCATTAAGTTAAAAAGGCATCACGTTGAAGTTCATAAAGCATCGTATGGCTAAAAATTTACTTTGGATTTAATTTAAACATGGTGGAATTAAAGTGCAAGGCATATTATAAAGTTGAAACTTTAACAAAATTAGTGGGGGACAAAAAGTGTGACATGGCAGCCACATGGGAGCTCAAGTCAACAAATCAGTCAAGGAGGCCCAGGAATCATCGAAAAGGCACTTAAAATCAGTTTATGGATTTGTAAAAGGAAAGTGGGGACAAGACTGCCACATGGGACAGACATTGTCTCCCACTTGTTCCCCACTAAACTCCACTCAATTGGTAATCCATTGAAAAGGTACGCAGATCATTTTGATATCAGATTTAGTTGGGACAGCTCTGACACATGGGACAGAAGCTTGTCCCCTATTCATTGGAACAATTTGCAGTTAACTCCACTAAGAAGATACGCAGCCTGTTTTCAAAACTCAGCCAACTAAAAAATACGCATGCCAATTAAAATTCCAAGTCAAACAGCAGTTTAACACAGGTCAACTCAGCAGTTAACGTTGGCAGCCCACTTAGCATATTACTCAGCAATTACACGCTGGCCAATCAAATTGTAACGCAACTGTCCATGAAGATATACGCAGATTTGGAGAGCAGTTACGTTGGCAATTTACACAGCTGTGTTGACAGCCCATACGCATAGTTAACACATGTTCATATCCCAACCAATTTACGTGGGCAGTCCCAGCAGTTTACAAAGGCAATCAATAGCAGTTTAAAGGCAGCCAATCCTACAGCAGTTTAAAGGCAGCCAATCTTACAGCAGTTTGGAGACACATGGACAGTCCTCTAAGCCACTTGTACAAATTCGTTTTACATTGGGATTGTCACTTGTTACACTTGTCATTATCTCTTGGCATTGGGATCTCCTCCCATTTCTCTATTTATGGGAGCCTTGGGCTCTTATTGTATGATCATAGAACGAGTTGTTGGGCTTGCGGAGACTCTGCTGGATTTCGTACTCATCTTTCATAAAAATAAATAAAAGTCTTTGGGGTTACTGGCTTCTCTTGTGGTGCACTCTTTGGTTGATGAGGTATACCTGTGTCGTTTGATGTTATTATTCATTTGATCTTACATTTGCTATCTAGTTGTTTTTCTTTGTGCATTTGCCTGAGGGCATTATTGTCTAGGGAGGAGAGATTTACAGCTATCTCAAATCTCCTTTGGGCTTGGTATATTTTGTACTCTTGTTATAGCTTGTCATTCTCAGTTGAATGACAAGCTCAACTTGGTCTCTATATGCCAAGTCTCTTTTGCACTAACAATTGGTTTGCAAGCATTTTTGTGTTTTTCAAGGGACAGGTTGCCAACTCTATTGGAGTGTGAGGACTTCTTCGGTTGGAATAGTCACCTCCAACGATATCAAAGGTCCCACAAGTTGTTCAAGCCAACAATCTCATAAGACATCAAAAGATTTATTTAAGAGGGGGTTTCCTGAGCCCTGTGCTTATTTTTTATCTTGAAAAATTATCACATATTTTCTTCTTTCATTTGAAAGCATTTGACTTCATTCTAAGCAAATAAAAAATACAATAAAAAAGTTTCATCTCTTAGAAAGCAATGCTTTGAAGGCACTGGTTGTTTATGTGTTTCATGCTTATCTTATGTGTTAATGGCTATTGCTCATATCAGGTTTTGCTTATAGATTTTAGATAAATAATCATTTAACTCTAACTAGTTCTCCTAGAAACTCGCATCTTTGTTTTTAGCTTAACTTTTCTTAGGGAACCACCCCCTTAGCTAACCTAGGAGATAGCTAAAACGGAGAGAGTTGGGATTAGTGTGACAGCCCCTTCTCTGAGTTCCCTGCCACCAACCACACCTTGTGGGGTTGAAGGCTTTTCTCACTGATTTGTAGGTAGGTGCGGGCGGCAGGGTAAACAAACCCAACAATGTATATGCTCAAAAATCTGATTATAAAGACTGTATTGAAATGTCATTGTTTGTAGTCAACTGTCGAACCCTGCAGCCACTAAGCGAAATCTTCGGAAGACTAAGATTTCACCTTTTGGATCTTGGTCGCACGAAGGAGGAGTTGTGCGAGCGACTATGTCTTCCCAGTCGCACCCTTAAGCCTGGCAAGTGAGCCACTGGGGTCAGAACTGAACTACAGAAACCCTAATCTCCCGGTCGCATGGACAATGAGATGTTTATGCGACTGGAAGGCTCCAATCACATGCATGAGCCTTGTGGGAGCAACTATGGTCGAAATCTTCCTGTCATGTCCCTGCGACTGGGGCCCAAAACCCTAAATCAAAGATGCGAGCCTCAAAGGACCTGCAATTTCACCTCAGAGCAAACATGGTCCTCCGTGAACGAGCCTCAAACCTGTGCGAGCCAAAAACAAGATAGAAGAGTGTCTCATCATTGTGTCCAAATGAGGTAGAGGTCACTTGTATTTATAGCCTTTCAAGGTGGTCCAATTTGCTTTAGGGTCAACCTTAGTAAATATGCACATGTGGGCTTTTCTTCATAAGTACACTTTCCCTTATCCGATTTGAATGATCTTTAGGTCGATTTTGGTCCTCTCGAAAAGAGGAATTCAATGCAATCATTATCTCCATCAGGTGAGTTGTCCAAAGTGGAATTTGACTGCAGTTGCATATTTTTAACACTTCATAATGGCATATGTAATTATGATTTTATGTATTTAATGATAAGGGTAAAATAAATTTATTATTGTGTTCTTGAGGCATGGTTTTCATGCTCAAGGGAAAATTATTTTTAGGTCAACCACCCATTGAGTGCTTCTAGGTTTCTCATAAAGGCAATTGAGTCACTGTCATGTATTGAAGACCCATTTGGGCATGTTACATATTGTAAAGAAAATTTTATTGAGTCAAAAGACCCTCCAAGACCTCATCATGGCACAAAGATCAAGTCGGCCTACATGAAGGGGCTAGTTGGCCTCAAGATAGCAATTAGTACCCCTCACAAGCCTATAAATAAGAAGAAATTTGACCTCATTTGTACACTCACTCAAGCAAGTTCGATCTCCTCAAGATAGAAGCTAGAAAAGGACAAAGAAGAGGAAGAAGATCAAGATCGAAGTTTTTGGGCCTCTCTCTATCGCTCTTGTTAGGGTTTCTACAGTTTCAGGGCTAGACGAAATTCAGAAGTTGCATCTAAGTTGTGAAGCTGCAAGGACAAGTTTGTGAAGCTACAAGGTCAAAGTTGTGAATCTCCAAGGTCAAAGTTGTGAAGCTGCAAGGTCGAAGCTGTGAAGCTACCTCTAGATCGAAGTTGTGAAGCTGCTAGGTCGAAGTTGCTAAAGCTACATCAAGGTCGAAGATGTGAAACTACTAGGTCGAAGTTGCTGAAGTTGTTGCTGGGGTTGAAGTTGTTGAAAGGTCGAAGTTTGTTGCTGAAGTTGTTGCTGGGGTCGAAGTTGTTGAAAGGTCGAAGTTGGTTGCTAGAAGTTGTGTAAGTAAAGTTCATCAAGAAGGAAGGATGACTTGGTCTTGGAGGGTCTTGGTCAAGGGTCATAGGTCTTGGAATTCGTCAATTGAAGCTCTATAAGAAGAGAAAGATTCTAGTGGGTTTTCCTCTCAATTGGAGAGGTTTTGGCCCTGGTTGATCGCCTATATCTTGTGTCATTTTCTCTCCTTGTTCTTTATGATTTGGTAGCTATTTGATGATAGAGAAAACTAATAATAATAGGAAAAGAAGAAGTTAATCAAGTAAAGTAAAAATACATCACAAGCAGTTATCAAAGTAAGAAATCACCTACACTTGTTGCCCCCTAGATTTCTCAACAGTCCCTTAGGCACCCCTCCTAGGACCCCTGCTAGATTGTGTGTCAGCAAAACAACTTCTTGATCTTGCTCGAGCAAGTTAGCAACTAGTTACTTTCAAAACAAATTACATTCAAAGAATGGTGAATCATAATCTAGGCAGGATCTAAGTAGGTAAAGATGGAAATTAACACGGAAGTAAAGACATGTGGTTATTCGATATTATTTAACACACCCAAAGAAAGGATTTATGGGTATAGCTACTGACACAGCCATATTTAGAAATAGAGTGATCCCCACATAAAAACCCAGGGATAGCAAATTTGTTGCACAAATTTATCAAATATCATCTTTATTCAAATTCCTATGATCATGCATGAATGTATCATAATTGGAAAGATTTATGAAATACTGTATGTTCCAAAGGGACCCCTGGTGCCACTAGAATTTACCATAGGACCTCCCTATGGGTTGCACTTACAATACATTTAGCTACCAAGAAAATAGCTTAAGAGCTTGGAAAATAAATGGAAGAGCTTGCTGTCCTCAAAAGTATCTGGCAGATTCAGTAAGCAGTCCGACAGGAGTTAAGATAGGAATATGAGGGTCCAAGGAATGGATAGGATCTTTGAGCCAGGCCAGTTTAGACATACCTAATTCCAAGAGCACGGGTTAGTTTTCTCCTAAGCTATGCAGGTAAGCAGCTTCTTGGAAAGGTTTAAAATTTCAGTTATCAGCGGGATACACCCACTCTTGGCTAGACTGGTGCAGAATCAACTATGCCCAGTGTCTTCATGGATCCATATTCTACATTCCCCATCTTCCAAAACCACAAATATTTAGCCTTCAGGAAATTTCGAACACTATTTCTAGTAAAACCACATATGAACCTGCATTTCACCTGGAATTCGCTGACCGGTGTTCGCCAGTGACTTTCCTCCGGTTCCGGTGTAAGAAAAAATTTGCAATGTCCGGTTCACTTCTTGATACACTGTATCCATAAAAAAAAATCCTTGACTCTCATTTAATAAAGAAGGATGTAAGAGTACAACAACCAAGATTTTCTGATTATGTCCTTCTCAAATGGAAAAATAAGCAGAGCATCCATATTTAGAAAATCATACATCATTGAACTGTCACAAAACACATGTTAGGTCATTACCTTATTGTTTTATCTATGAAAGCAGCTCGTCTTTGCTTTATGTCTGGTGATGTTGGGCCTGATGATGTAAAAAGATTTTCACCCTTCATCGGGTATATAAACTTGAAGCTGTGATCTTCCAGTTCTGGGCTGTATGTGAGAGTTAAAAGAAGTCATCAAGGAAAAGTCCATTATACAACAAAGCAAGAATGTGATCCATTGTCACAGACTAAATGACTCCAGAAAGCTAAACAATGCAACTTTCAGCCAGCTAAATCACAGCATAGAGTGAAAGTGTACATCAGTTCTGGTTTTCATACGTTCACATCCATTTTTGTTTTCTATTTGACAATAGCAATAATTGCAAAACCAAGACCGACATCAAAAATCACTGGAGACAGAACAAAACTCATGTCAATAAGTTGAACACATCTTAGAG